>CAUYUJ010020656.1:17632-30132 GCA_963575745.1 Prorocentrum cordatum | reverse complement strand
GGCGACTAGGCTCGTCCTTCCCCTCCTCGTCCTTATACTCCTCGTCCTCCCCCTCGTCCTCCCTTTATTTGGGGGGTTGAAGACCCTTCCCAGTTACCCGCGCCAGAGCATCGATAGATGAGGCACTGGGTGCCACCAACCCTCCGAAGATTCTGAAGCCCCTGAAGCTCCACATGGTCAGGAGCGTCTGAGGCATCGAGAGCGTCAGGAGCGTCAGCGCTGCGGAGCGTTATGAGCGTCGGGGGCGTCGGGACGTCGGAAGGGTTAAGCGGTCTCTTCGGGGCCCCGACACTGCGCGACTCCTCTCTTTTAGCGCGGTGCTCGGGCTTCCCGGGTGGTGTCGGGGCCTCCCGCGTGGCGTCGGGGCCTCCCGCGTGGTGTCCGAGTCTCCCGCGTTGTGTCGGGGTCTCCCGCGGCCCAGACGGGACCTCCCGCGTGGGGTCGCGGCTCCCCGGTTCTTCGACTCCCCACGTTGGCATGGAGTCGGGGGCCTCCTGGGTGGTGTCGGGGCCTCTCGCGTGGTGTCGGGGTCTCCCGCGTGGTGCCGGGGTCTCCCGCGTGGTGTCGCGGCTTTCCCGGGCCCTCTCGAGGCCTCCCGCGTGGTGTCGGGATCTCCCAGGGCCTCCCGCGTGGTTTCGGGGTCTCTCGCATGGTTTCGGGGTCTTCCGACGCCCTGACACCACGGGAGCCCTCCGTTTTGACGTGGTGTCGGGGCCTCCCACGCGGTGTCGGGGCCTCCCGCGTGGTGTCGGGGTCTCCTGCGTGGTGTCGCTGTCTCCCGGGGCCCCGACACCATGCGAGCCCTCTGCTTCAGCGTGGTCTCGGGGCCTCCCGCGTGGTGTCGAGGTGTTCCGCGTGGTGTCGCGTTCTTTTGGAGCGCCAACACCATGCGAGCCCTTTAGGGTGCCCCGCGGCTGGGGGCCCCACGCGCCACCCGGGGACCCAGACACTGGGCGTGCCCTCCGTTCCCGCGTGGTGTCGGGGTGCCCCGGGGCCCCGAAGCTCCTGACGCTCCCGAAGCCCCTGACGCTCCCGAAGCTGCCCGAGCTCCCGAAACCCCTGACGCTCCCGAAGCTCCCGAAGCTTCCGAAGTTCCCGAAGCTCCTGAAGCTCCCGAAGCTCCTGAAGCTTCTGAGGCCCCTGACGCTCCTGAAGCTCCTGAAGCTCCTGAAGCTCCTGAAGCTCCAGAGCGTCAGAAGCGTCAGAAGCGTCAGAAGTGTCGCGAAGCCCCTGGGGCCCGGAGCGTCAGGAGCGTCAGTCAGGAGCGTCAGTCAGGAGCGTCAGGGGCGTCGCGAAGCTCCTGGGCCCTGAAGCGTCAGGAGCGTCAGGGGCTTCGGACGCGCCAGAAGCGTCAAAAGCGCCAGAGGGTTGGCGGCACCGCCTGCCGCATCAATCAGAGCATCATCATCCAGCCGGCAAGTTGTGGGTTTGTAAAAACTTGATGCGCATGAAGACATCTTGAGATCTGTCGGATATCTCGAGCTGCATGCGGCAAACCCGGTTTCCGTACAGTCAGCCCGCATAGTAAGGATGTGCAACCTTCCCAAGGGTGCCCGTGCATTCTTGCCTTCTCGGTCCATCCTTCGCGACTTCCGCTGGCCAGCCTCGTTCGATACGCGTTATCGTGGCCCTCCAAGGCCCTTGCATCCTTACCGCGCGTCCTTATGAGATGGGCCGACTGTACCCCTCACTCTTTCCTCCTCCCGTGCGTGCTGCGCTGCTAGGGTCCTCCTTCCGTAGGCAGAGGCCCCCCCCTCTCCTGCCTCTCCTGCTCCCCCTCCCCTCCCCCTCCTTCCCCATCTTCCCCCCTGGCACTCCTCCCCTTCCCCCTTCTCTCCTGCTCCCGCGTCGCTGTTCGAGGATATGCAAGCTCAACATGGTCAGCCTCAGCAGTTTCCGCAGCAGCCCTCGAGGTCGACGTCTGACGGTTTCCCAGCTGTCGGCGAGGCTCCAGAGGACGAGCTCGCGACCGAAGCAGGCGTGGTGGCCATCGGCACCGCCCACGCCGCTCGACGCCGAGATCGGTGCCGTGGACGAGTCCCAGTCGGCGCGCCGCGCAGGCCGTGCCATCTCGAAGGTCGCGGAGGGCACGGTGGAGATCCGAGGCGCCGAGGGCCCCGAGGCCAGGAAGGCCAGGGCTGCAGCAGCAGCGGCAGAAGCGACGGCCGCAGCAGAGGACCCGTCGCGACTTTGACGTAGAGCGGACCTGCACCGGCGCCACTAGCAGTGGTTCCTGCTGGGGAGCAGTGGAGGCTTCTGTTGAGTCCAGTGTTGCAGGCAATTCAACTCGCATCTGTGCTCAGGAGTGCAGACTGGAAGCAGGGGATTGTATCACTCGTCAGATACAGTGGTGCTTCGTACGTGGGTGGCTCGCGCATATCACCCCTGCCGCCCGCAACCCCTCGGGGAGCTTGTCACTGGGGTCGTGGTGCTTGTTCGGGATGACTTGAACTCCAGTTACCTCCAGGGTCGGACCAGTCTCGGCTCTCTGTAGTTGTCGTCGAAGTTCCTAGGGTCCCAGCTCTTGGCCCCGTGAGTTCCTATTTTAAAGCAGCCTCAGGTCTCTGCGAGACCAATTCGAACCTCCTGGCTGGTATCGGCCAACTGCAAGACTGCCTTGCGAAGCCAATCGCAGTTGCAGGAGATTTTAACCTGCAGCCTGAAAAGACCACGCGAATGGCACAGATTTCTTTACCCGATCCACGATGCATCTGGCGGCCCCGCCCAGTGCGTCGTACAGAGCCACGAAGACGAAATCGACCTTAGACAATTTCTGTATAGCCAGGCGCTCGGACCCTGGCTTCTCCCCCCCCACGCCTTGGCCTCCTACCCGCTTTCGCCTCGCCATCCTGTGGTCCTGGACCTGCGAGTGCAGGGAAACTTCATGATCCCGCGCCCATCAGGCCACAACAGCTCCCCACTTTTCCTACCGCGAGTTGGCACCAGACAGCTGCAGTCATAGACCACGCTATCCACTTGCTCGGAGATGCTTCGCAGCCGCTCTCCGACCAGCAGCGCTCGACCATCCTGGACCATGTGTATGTCACCTCGTGCACGACTTGGAGGAAAGGCAGTCAGTATCAAGACTGATACCCCCATCAAGCCCAGTAACTACCCACTGTGCCCACCCACATCAGCTTGGCAGCCTGTCGCGCTTTTTCACCAGCAGCGCTTTTCTGCACGCCCATGTCGAGGCCGATCGTCTATCTAAGATTTGGGAAGTCGAACCTCAGGCTCCTCAAAAGCGGGCTCTTCCTGTTGATGATCGAGTTGCCCTCGGTCCCCTTTCGGCCTCACGGCTTCGGAAGGTTTCTCGCGGCTTCCCGCGCAGCACGGCCCGAACTTGGGATAGAGTTTGCCCCGTCATTTTGCCACGTTGAACGAGGGGCAGGCTGAACAGGTCTGCCGCATGAGTGGGGTGACTGAGCAGATATGACACATGCCGTCTCAGGTACAGGGAGCTATTTCGACCCCCCAATCGAAACCAGCTTTCAGGTCCATCGGCATGTTGCCTGCCCTGTATCGCGTGTGGGCCCGACTGCGGCGGTCGACGGTTCGAGAATTGGAGTTGTATCGTCGCCGCCCGTATATTGCCCTCCAAACGGGGCGCTCATTGTCGAATTTGTGTACTCGCGAACTCTCGAGTGTGAATATCACAGCAGCATTGCAGACAAGCAGCATTCAGCGCAAGTGCTTCTGGACACGTGTAACTATTATGAGCATTGGGACAGGGAGTGCCTCGCCCAGCGTGCTGCTGCCTCTGTTTTTTTCCTGCTGCCTCCTCCGCGTCATCCTCGCTCAGCATGGTAGCTCTCTGTTCGTTGCCCTGCGAGGTGTGTGTGTGTGTGTGTGTGTGTGTGTTTGTGTGTGTGAGTGTTGATAAAACCTGGAGGGGCCTTAATACTGGGTGTGGGTGGACCGCCTATCTTGTGCAGCTGTGCGTGCTTGCCCCCTGTACCAGTGGACTAACATGCCTGTTCACATTCGTCCCGCTATGTTTTTCCATGACCTCCTTTCGCAGTGCCATGCTCAGAGTCGCGACATGGTCATCAACCAGTTGAATATTGCAGTTCGCTCCCTTGCCAGTTGTATCACGCACGGCTTTAAATGCCAGATTGCAGCCGTGAGGAGCCAAGTTTTAGCCTCTAGCTAGGGTCTCCAAAACAAGTTGCGTAAGGCCTTGGGGAGCGGGACCCTCTATTGACATCTCTGAAAGAGCGTGTTCTACCGCTGCTGGCGGAAAACCGGGGGGGGGGTCACTACCGGTTCGAACCCCTCCCCCCCCCCTCCAGAAAACCGGGGGGGGGTCACTACCGGTTTGAACCCCTCCCCCCCCCCCCAGTCCATCATGAAAACGGGGGGGGCGTCACTACGGGTTCGAACCCCCCCCCCCCCTCGAAAACCGGGGGGGGGATCACTACCGGTTCGACCCCCCCCCCCTCCCTCGAAAACCGGCGGGGGGCGCGGACAGTGGTGGGGACGGTGGTGGTGGGGACAGTGGTGAGGGGACAGCGGGACAGTGGTGGGGACAGTGGGACAGTGGTGGGGACGGTAGTGGTGGGGACAGTGGCGAGGACAATGGTGGGAACAGTGGAGACAGTGGGACAGTGGTGGGGATGGTGGTGGTGGGGACGGTGGTGGTGGGGACAGCGGTGTGGGGACAGTGGGACTGTGGTGGAAACAGTGGGACAGTGGAGGGTACAGTGGTGGTGGGGACATTGGTGAAGGCGGTGGCGAGGACGGCGGTGGGACAATGGGACAGAGGTACAGTGGGGACAGTGGTGGGGACAGTAGGGACAGTGGTGGGAACAGTGGGACAGCTCAGTGGGACAGCGGAGGAGTCAGTGGGACAGTGGGGACAGTGGGGATAGTCGGGCAGTGGTTGGGGCCGTGGAGAAAGTGGGGAGAGTGGAACCGTGGTGGGAACAGTGGTGGGGACAGTGGGGACAGTGCGACAGTGGTGGGGGCACTGGTGGGGACAGCAGGGACGGTGGTGGAACCAGTGGGGACAGTGGTGGTGAGGACAGTGGTGCTGGGAACAACAGTGGGGTATGTGGTGCGGACGGTGGTAGGGACCGAGAGTCGTTTGCTGGCGGTGAGGGAGGGGTGGGGAGGGGTTCGAAACGGTAGGGACTCCCCCTTCCAGTTTTCGAGGGAGGAGGGGGGGGGGTTCGAACCGGTAGTGACCCCCCCCGGTTTTCCGGGGGGGTTAGGGAGGGGGGGGGTTTGGGGGGAGGGGAGGGGGGGGGGTCCAGCCGAGGGGGGGTGATTTTCGGCGGGGGGGGGGGGACCCCCGGGTTCCGGAAGAAGAGGGGGGGATTTTTTCATAGTAAAGCGTCGGTGGATCACGCTCTCTCACATCTCTTGAAACAACCTCGGCATCGAGGGCGGGGCTGGACGGCCCCAGAGGAGGTGGATGAAGGATAGGAAGCACTCGGAGCGCATCCAGAAGACCCTCGCTCTCCTCGTCCTCCAGGGCCTCCTCTGGTGCCATCTGGTTTGGGAGGCCCACGCCAACCCCTCCACGGTCGTGGTCAGTCTCAAGCAGCTTCTCCTCTGGGGGAGGCTCGATCATCCCAAGGGCTGCCAAATCGTGGGGGTCTTGCACGGGGCCCCTCAGTGCCGCTTTCTTTTCCCTGAGTAGGGTCGGTTGGGCCATTGTAGGCCCATTCAAATTTGTGTCACCCGCAGGCCTTGTGTGCCCTCTCGCAGGAAGCTCCCCGGCCTACGTGGCCAAACTGTCAGAAATTGCATGGCGCGATCAGCTTGCAGTGCGTGCTGTCGGGGAAATGGTTTTCTTGACGATGTGCTTCAAATGGCAGCTGTTCGAGCCGCGCTTAAATGCGCCAGATATTCCAAAGCAGCAGAAGGGCTCCCCTCTCGCTTTCGCTACCCAGAGCATTTTGACTATGGAGAGAACTCGTGCCGCAGGATACGACGTGCCGCGAGGATGCCTGTGTGGGCACCACCCAGACGGGCTCCAACACCGCCTCCTCGACTGCCCTAAGACGGAAGAGGCCAGATCAGTATTCACCAGTGGTGAGCTTCTTAGATTGCGAGAGCCCATCCCCGACTCCTCACTCCTCCCCTCCACCTCGGATTTCGGTTTGTGCCTAATTTTGTGGTGACCCTCCTGACGGCACTGTGCTGGAATCGGGGGTCTTTTGGTGCTAGCAACCTGATTCAACGTCTCAGGAAGCTCTTAGGAGAGAATTGCTCATAGATGGTCGTTGCACGTGCCACGGCCATCACCGATTTACCGCAGCAGGATACGCCGTAGCCATTATGCGAGATGGCGCAGAGTTTGCCACCTTCAGTGGGCGTGTAGGTAATTTATGCCCAAGTCTCGGGGGCAGCGGGACATGAGGAGGAGGAGGAGGAGGAGGAGGAGGAGGAGGAGGAGGAGGAGGAGGAGGAGCAGGAGGAGGAGGAGGAGGAGGAGGGGGAGGGAGAGGGGGAGGGGGAGGGGGAGGGGGAGGAGGAGAAGGAGGAGGAGGAGGAGGAGGAGGAGGAGGAGGAGGAGGAGGTCACATGTTACGCTGGAGTCATGAGGCTGCATGGCGGCTCCCAGTGTCTCAGGCAGAGCACGTGGGCTGGTTTCAAGGTGCTGGCAGGCGGCGGAGTGGCCCGCCTCTGTGGCAAGCTTTCCGATGTCAAAGCCGGCCAAATTCTTTCGGAACTGACGGTGGGCAGTGAAGAACATCGCATTGCGAGCGGCAGCAATGCCGCATGTAGAATCGCCAAGGCAGCAGCGAACCCTGGCGGTCAACCTAGCACGTATGAAGTAGAGCAGTATCTCAGCGACACTGCTCTGCTTTGGAATTACCTCAGATACTTAGCCAGTGCGCTGGGCGGATGGCCCGCCATCGCGCCTAGACGCAGCAAGGCGCTGGCTAAACCCGTGAAGAGCCTCTCCCCCCCCCTCGGGCGCCTCCTTTGCCTTGGCCTCCCTGGGCCCTGCTGGCCCTTCCTGGGCCCCTGGCCCTGTGCCTCCTCCTCCTCCTCCGCCTGCGGGCCCTCCTCAACCCCGCAGGCGGGCTCTTTCAAGGAGAGCGGCTCCCGTGGACTGCAAGGACATTGCAAGACGAAACCGCCTCACCATGGAACCAACTTGCAACTGCAAAGAGCACAGTCGGGCGGCCGCCACCCCAAGAGAGACGCTAATGGCCCTGTCGTGTCTGCCACCTGTCCCGTTGGCCCAGCTGGTGAGTGAGGCTCACAGTGGGCAGGGTGGATACGGGTAGCCGTCGGGTGGTACAGCCTCATTCACCCAACCACGTGCTGGTCCTCCTCGTCCTCCTCGTTGTCCTTCTCCTCCTTCTTCTGCTCCTCGTCCTCTTCCTCCTCTTCCTCTTCCTCCTCGCTAATTATCCTAGTGTATGACTCCGCTCAGTCGCACCCCGAGACCGTGTCGGTACGGCGGGCCGGGCGTCTCGCCCCAGACTTCCTCAACCTTAACGATCCAGGAGCTTGAGATTTGCAGCAACCTCAAGGGTAGAGGGTGGCCCACTGTTAGCACGCGGCTCTCGCCGAGTCGCCGCGTGCGCTTGTTTCAAAGGCTTCGAGGGTGGAGGGCGGCTGGTTTTCAAGCTGTGGCCATCGCCTGAGCTCCGTTGCGCATTCGCTGCAGAAGCCGTCGGCCGTTCCAAGGACGGAGGGCCTGTGGTTTTCAAAATGCGGCCCTCGCCTCAGCGCCGCGCGCATTCGTCTTAACACATACATGCGTTTCGATTATTCGTATGGTTGAGGTCCCATGAATGAAATCCTTGTGCGATTCAGGAGTGTCAGGGCGCAGCAGTCACGTTTAATTCTCGGCGTTGAATTCCCAGGGATGGCGCCCTGGCACAGATCAGGATTCTCAGACCTCCGACAGGGCATCTCCCGCCACGGAAGCAGCACATCGTGTATGGGGCCTATGAGGAGAGACCTTGTAGGGAGGGTTTATTGCAACGTCGTTGATGCGCGTTGGGTTTACATGTGGCCATCGCGACGCTCGTCGCCTTCTCTTGGGCCTCCTCCTCCTCCTCCTCCTCTTCCTTCTCCTTCTCCACCACCTCCTCCTCCTCCTCCTCCTCCTCCTCCGATCGGCCCTGCTTTGCACTCGCTTGTTCGCCTGAGGACGAAGTTGGATGAACTTCGAAAACCTATGGACCCCCGCGGTGAGACGGACGAGATGGAGGGCTGGAAAGATGGAGGCCAACCCAATTATTTGGAAATGTTGTCCCAGGAGATCGAATCGTTTGTTCGCCAGAGAGCGAAGGAGGTCTGGGAAGATGGAGGCCTCGAGGTTCAGAGGCAATCGACTGGTGCCGAACTTCGAAAGCCCATGCTACTCAATGATGACCCTGAGATCGCAACGCTTCTGGGATTCTTCAGTTTTACAGCGACCCACGAAGGAATCACTAAGGGCGTCTTGCAAACACTGTGCGCAAAAGGGAGGATGTCCATGGGAGAATTTGCTGAGCTATTAGAAGTGTTGCTTCGCAAAAGGGATTGTGCAGGTGCGGAGGTGGAGAAGGAGTTGGACACTGAGGCAAAGGGACCGGCAACATTTCCCAGCGGGGGCTCCCTCTGACCTCTAAGTGGTGAAGACAGCTGTTGAAGGATTTGTCATCGAAGAGCGGGCGCAGAAGCGCAACGGACGAACTTTGGACGGCATCTATGACATTATGTGGAACAATATTGGCCATTATTTTTCTGCGGATGCATTGTGGCACGCATGTGCCATCAGCGGCGCAGTCCGTGCTTTGCCAGAAGTGGAATTGTGATCCTTAGGAATGGAAAAGCATTTGGGTTTTTGCCAGATTGGGAGACAAGTGCGCAACTGCCGCCGCGTGAAGATTTAAATGAAGGCCAACATGCACACCGAAATTGGAGACGAATGCACGTGCGCAGCCACTTATTTACTTATTTCTTTGGACGGAGGTGTTGTGCGAATCTTCAGCATGTGCCGCATGTTTTCCCAGATCTTCTGCGTTATTGAGCGTGGCTTTGCAGAAGACGACAAGGCGAAGTGGCAGGCGAGCTGGCGCGAGGTGAAGTAAACAAGGGCAAGGGCCGTGAATTTCTGAGCGCATTTGGCGCGGGGGGCAGGGGGCGCCGATCGCACTATCGAAGGCATCTCGGAGTGCATGGTGCCCCCCTCTCTTCTCTTCGGTCCTCTTCTCCGTATGATGCAGAGAGGAATCTGGCTCGCGAGCTGAAGAGGGGCTCAGGGACCCCTCTTCTTGTGCAGGCCCGCTCGCACGCGCCGCCGGCAACGCAGTGCCAGCGGTGCCGCGCCCTTTGGTTTCATCGGAGAGCTACTGACTGGTAGTACAGGGCCCCTTGCGAACGGGCCGCGCGCTCGCCAGTGGTGGAGGAGGGGGGGATGTGAGGGCTTCGGGTGAGGAGGGCGGCGTGCGCGCCTCTTCGCAGGCCTTGGCAGTTCTCTTGATAAGATGTTGAAGGGCTGTCGGGTCGTTGCTGCATGACGCCCGCGCAGGGGAATTAGGCGCACGCTCTACACTGCACCTTAGCGGCCGCATTGACGTTGACCCCTTCATGCGGATGTCCTGTCTTGTCCTGTCCTCCTCTTTCTCCTCCTCCCCCGCTCCGCGAGCGTCGTGGCAGCGTGCGCCCGCCCAGCGCCCGGGTCACTGGCGAACGAGTGCGGCCGCGCAGCCCGTGCCGGCTCGGACCAGCCGCCGCGCCCGCGAGGGGAGCGCCCCGTCGTTTGGGGGCGCTGCGTAGGGGGGCCGGGGGGTGAGGACCGGGCCCTGACACCCCCCAGAGATCCGATTGGCGGTTCGAGGTTCGAGGTTCGAGGTTCGAGGCCGTCTTTTGTCGTTTTCGGCCCCTGGGGGTCGTTTTCGTGCCTTGGGGCCCCCGAAACTCGATCCTAGGTGACAAGCCGCGCCGGATGGAATCTGGGAGGGGCCCAGGGATTCATTTTGACCGATATTCGGCGGCGCGCCCAGGGGGGAAGTGAGAAGGAAAAGGCCCTCTCAGAAGGCGGTGCGACTTCTCAAAAGCCCGCCGGCGTTGAGAAGTTTTCTGTGTCTTCGGGGAAGGCTGAGAGGACTTCAGAAAGCCAGGGGACTTCCGAGCCTTCTGAGAAGGCCTTCTTGTTCTCACTTCCCTCCTCTTTCGCCGCCGACCCGATGTCGTGATTTTCATTACGGGGTTCCCAGGAGTCCCGACGCACTACCAGGGACCGGGTTTCCATCCCCAGGTCGTTTTTGGGCGGTCCCGGGGCCTGGCGAGTTCCTCTAGTAGCCGAGAACTACCACAAACCTCCGCTTTGATTCTGCTCCATGCGTTGGACGGACGGTTTTGGGCTACTCTTGATCTCTCTGGTGGCCCTTGGTCAGGCGTGGGGGATCGTCAACACAGCAACTTTTTGGGAAATGGTCGGGGATGCTTTCTAGCAGTTCGGTCTAGACATGTCTTCTCTCCTCGGGGTGCTTTCCAGCAGCTCCGCCTCGTCGAGAGCTTTCTGGGGGTGCTGGGTCGTCCCGTCGCCCCGAACGGCCGCCAGAGGTCCGAGTTGTGACCCGACTCGCCAGGCATCGAGGGGTGTGAGAATTTTTGGGGGTTGTGTTAGGAGGCTTTCGGGCGTGCTCATGAGTTCCTGCAGGTCGTCTCGCCCCGGGATGCCTGTCAGCAGGCGCGCCTCGGCGAGAGCGGCCCCGGGGTGCCAAAACAGTGCGGCATCGTTGAAAAATCAGGCCCAGGGCCCGAGACCCCATCTTTCTGCCTCGTTTCTCGGGCCGGATCGATCTGCGAGGGCCCCGGGGCCCGAGGAGGGGCGAAAGCGCCCAGAACGACCAAAGTGAGACGCCAGGATCTCAGGGTGTCAGCACGCACCCATGGCCCCCCTGTCGCCTCCTCCTCCTCCTCCTTCTTCTCCTCCTCCTCCTCCTCCTCCTCCTCGTCCGCGCACATGCGCCAATCTCCCTTCCCGTTTTTTCCATATGGAATGGGCGAGCTTCCCTTGTCCCGGCCCTCTTCTTTCGGGGTCGGCAAAGAGGGGGGTGATGACTAGGGGGGGGTGGATATCATGGCGGGGGCCATGAAATCTCCCCAGATTTCACGGCGCCTCTTCTCATTTCGATGCGTCTCTGGCCCCCCCTTTGGGCCGCGCATGTGCCGCCGGTCATGATTTGCACCCCCCCCTCTTGGACGCCCCCCTGTTGGCCGCCCCCGGCCTCTTCGGCGCCCCCGAGTCGGCCCCCCCCCGGCCCCGCGGGTGGAGGAGGGGAGGGCCCAGACCTCCCGCGTCGTCCCTGGGCGTTGTTCTGTCTGTGTTCGTTGGAGCCTCCGCGGGCCGCGGGGGCTATAGTTACGTCGGGCGTGGCCCTCTACAGGAGGAACGCTCAAGAATAGTCAAGACATCGTCTGGGCACGATGCTCGACTATTTGTGTTGTGACTGTTGTTGGCTATTTTTGCAAATTGTTCTTCCCACGTCCGCCTGTAGGAGAACCTGCCCGACCCGAGGCTACTCGTCGCCGCGGCCGGATCCGCCCTGGGAGTTCGGCCGGGGCGTGCCCCTGGACAGCGGGCGGGGTCCGGGGGACCGACGCTGCCCCCGAAGCCCTCTCCTCGTGCCTCTGCTTCGCCCTGCCCGCCTGCCCTCGTCTTCGCTCCCGGGCCCCTCGGTTGGCCCGCTCGTCGCCGCGTGCGCTCGGGAGCCAGCGCGGGACTCCAGCCCACGGCCAGATAAGAACCCCTTGCGGCGTGGAAGAGATGCGGCGAGAGGCTTCGATTCACTTGTCTGCTTCTGGGTGCCCTTCCCGGACGCCGGGACCGTTGAAAGACGACGCAGGATGAACCGCAGGTATCTAAGCCTCCCAGAGGGGGTCGGAGTAAATGGGGTCGGAGGATGGCGCCGCATCGCTGATGTGTCGCCGATGCGGCTCGATGTGGAGCCCGACTTTCTCTACGCCGACGGCGCCGATGGATCGCCAGCGTCGCCGATGCGTCGCCGACGTATTGCCGATGCATCGACGATACGACGCGATCCTCCGACCTCATTTGGTTCGACCCCATCCAGGAGGCCTCCACGGTACCAGGGAGGGGGTCGATACCTCTGTTGGTCCATGCTGTCGACAGACCGCGGCCCTCTGAGGTGCGGTGGGGAGGCCTCAGACGATCGACGTGCCGATTCTTCGATGCTTTTCGGTGTGTCTTCGGTTTCGGCCTTCGGGAGGGGGGCCGTCGTCGTCGTCGTCGTCGTCGTCGTCGTCGTCGTCGTCGTCGTCGTCGTCGTCGTCGCCATTCCCAAGAGAAAATGGACGATCAGAGAAAGCACGTGAGTAAGTCGATTCCCCCCCCGTGGCCAGCAAGAGGCCTCGAAGACATCCCCAGGTCTTCCTGGGAAGGAGTCGAGAGGTCGGGAGGCCGCGTGCTGAAGGGGCGCCGTTGGAGGTCTGGGGGAGGGGGCGCCGCCGAATGGGACGGCTCCTCAGGCTCGGGTTGTGAAGACGAGTAGGAGGAGGAGGAGGAGGAGGAGGAGGAG
>CAUYUJ010020656.1:10000-17532 GCA_963575745.1 Prorocentrum cordatum | reverse complement strand
TAATAGTATTAGTAGTAGTAGTTGTAGTAGTAGCGCCGCTGTGTGATTCATACCTTGTGGTTGGCGATCTTCAGCACCGCTGGATTCAACAGAGCGTATTGATCTTCGCCTGATGGTCAGTTGGACTGGTGTTAGTGTCATAGCTCATTCCAGCTGCTACCGCATAGTGACATCGCTCTGGTACCCGACGCACCGTGCGAGTGAACTGTCAGGGCCGTTGTTTGCGCAGGTGATGACCATTTTGGATGTACTGGCCTATCCGCGAATGGCGGCCTTCAAGGTATTCGTCCGCGTCCCCCCGGAGGTTTCCATGACATTGCTCATGCTGATTGGTGTCGAGCGGTTGTTCTCCAGACCTGCGCATGATGGCCTTGCACATGCATTCCTGATGGCGTTGCACTTGTTCACGTCGTTCTGCACTTCTTTTATTTTCCTCCCCCTCCTCCTGGCTGGCTGGCTTGTGTTTCTTTTTTCCGTACTGAAGTTCCTGAGCTGGGCACTGTTCGCTCTTTGCGTTTCGCGCGTTCCGCCGCCCTCTCTTGCTCTTGCGTCGTTGCTTTGGGCTGCCTGGGAGCTCAATGCCTGGCCTCCCTCCGTTGGGGTGGTCGGCGGAACAAAAAAAACTGAACAAGCGTTCCCCCCTTTACGCATGGGGTTTGCGTCACCTGCGAAGGCACAGCGACCTCGCTGATGCCGTGTCCGACCGACCTCCTCCCTCCTCGATACAAAAGCTCAGGAACCCCAAAAGGATCTCACCGTGAAATAAGTGAAACTTCCGGCTAGATTCTCCCCCCTCCCTCCTCTCTCCTCCCTCAGCCCTCCTCACTCCTCCCGCCTCCCTTTCGCTCCTTCCTCCCCCCTCCCCTCTTCTTTCTTCCTCTTCCCTCCCGTCCCCCTCCTTCCTCCTCATTCTCGCCTCTCCCTCCCGCCTCCCTGCCGCGAGGGTCGCGCCTCCTAAACCCACCTCTTTGGCAGCGCCGCGCCTCTGTCCCTAACTTGGTGAATCCTCTTCCTCCTCTCCTCCTCCTCCTCCGTGCTGCTCCTCCTCCTCCTCCTCCTGCTTCCATCCTCCTCCTCCCTGCTCCTCCTCCTCTCTCCGCCTCCTCTTCCGCCCCCTCCTCCCCCCTCCTTCTCCTCCCGACAACGCCTCCTGCTACGCCCACCTGCTGCCTCCTCCTCCTCCCTCCTCCTCTCCTCCTCCTCCTCCATCCTCCTCTTCCTCCTCCTCTCCTCCTCCTCCTCCGCCTCTCCGCCCCTTTCCTTCTCTGCGCCCCCTCCTCTCTCCCTCCTACCGCCTCCTCCTCCTCTCCTCTGCCTCCTCCTCCTCCTCCTCCTCCTCCTCCTCCTCCTCCTCCTCCCCTCCTCCTCGGATCAGGAGGCTGCCTGACTGCGCAGGAGCTGTCTGTCTGCGCTTCCCAGAAGTCGACGTCGAGGACCCTCTTCCGCGCGATTCTGTCTGTCTCTGTCTCTGTCTCTGTCTCTGTCTCTGTCTCTGTCTCTGTCTGTCTGCCTTCCTGCCTGTCTGCCTTCCTGCCTGTCTGCCTGTCTGTCTGTCTGTCTGTCTGTCTGTCTGTCTGTCTGTCTGTCTGTCTCGTTGTGTCCATTGCTTCTGATCCCCCGCTGGCAGGCGAGCCCCGCGAACGGCCGTGGCGCTGTCGCTGGGCGCCCAGCTCCGCGCCCCACTCTGCGTCGCGCGGGAGGACCTCTGGGGGTCCCCGCGGGGCGCCCGCGGCTCGGTGAGGGCTTTGCGACTCCTGCTGTCCCTCGACTCGCGCCAGAGCCTCCAGGTTCACGCGAGCATTTTGGACGACATCTGATCTGCCTATATGTCGGGCGTGTCCCCCTACAGGGGGATTCTCGTCGACAAATAACAACATACCCCAAGCATGCCCCAGAAAGGTCAAAGCATACCCCAAATTATAGTCCCCAGACTATTTTTGCATTATTTTTGGATTTTTTTTTTTTTTTTTTTTTTTTTGTTGTATTTTTTATTTTTCGTGGAAAATCCCCCAGTAGGGGGACAGGCCCGACTTAACTCTACCTGGGCTTGTGCCGATGTGCGTGGATTTTTTTGCGCGCAGCTGCCTCGATTTTTCTCTGGCTCGATGCCCGCAAGTCGACTGGAGCAGAGCCGTCAAGCCCTCGGAGGACGGTCGCCGTGCTTTCAAAGAAACAACAGCGACGGAAGCATCAAGTCGGGCATGGCCCCCCCCCCCCCACAGGAGGAACATTCCAGAATAGTCAAAAAATAGTCCGGGGGTGTTTTTTCGTGCCCTTTTGGTTATTCTGAAGTATTTAGTGGCTATTTTTCATGTCCGCCTGCAGAAGGACACGCCCGACCTAGCAGAAGCATGAACTGTCGGAGGTCCGTGAGGACCTCTTGTATCGGCGCTGGGACCCCTGGCGGCGCCTCCAGCGCCGCCCCTGGCGCGCTCCGCACGCTTCGGAGGGGGTCCAGCGCCGATACGAGAAGTCCGCGCCAACCTCCGCACGTTTATGTTTGTGCCATCTGTCCCCCTAGGGACCCTGGGGCGCCCAAGGTCGCCGTGTTTTCCATCGTTTTTTGTTTTGTTTTGTTTTGTTTTTTGTTAAACAAATAAATATTAAATTGAAAAACCCTCCCGCGTTGTTGGGTCATTCGTCGAACCTCGTGTTCGAATCCGCAGTGCCGGGCTTCTCCTTTATCCTCCTCCCTCCCTCTTTCCTCCTTCCTTCTCCGTCATTCCTCAATCCTTTTTTTCCTCCTCCTCCTCCTCATCCTCCTCCTCCTCCCCCCTCTGCGTTAGCTCCGTGCTCGCACTTCCACTCCGGCACGCCCCTCGCGAGGACCTTGCCCCCGTCGGGGGCTCCACCTGCGGCCCCCATGGAGAGGGCGCTCGTGCGGCGGTACCTCGCCCGCTTCAGCACACCCCTCCGCGCGCAACGGGCGCGCCCCCGCGCGTCTTCGGAGCCTCCGACGGCACGACTTCTGGCACGCGCCGGCGCTTCTCTCTGCGGCCTCTGCTCGGCGCCCCCTTCGCTCTGCACCTGGCGCGAGAGAACTGCGTGGTTTTGAAACCAGATCTGACTAAAAATCACGTGTTTTGGGAGAGCTGCGTGTTTTTGAAGCTGGATCAGTCCTCTCAGTCTGCTCCGCGGCCCGAGGCAAGAGAGAGCAGAAAGCTGCGCCTCTGCGGCTGCTCCTGCCCCTGCTCCGTCCGACGTCGGCATGCCCGTGCGCGGGGGGCGCCGAGAGCAGACCTCGGCCACGCGCAGAGGGGCCCCCCCGCGCAGCGAGGGCCCCTGCGCAGCGAGAGCTCCTCCCTGCCTCTCCGCAGGTCTGGGTCTCCCGTGCCCTCTACCCACGTCCCCGACATCCCGGGAAGCCTCGGGGTGTCCTTCGGAGTCCTCTGGCGGCGCGCGCCAGGGGGCAGGGGGGAGGGGGAAGGCTTCTTAGAAGGAGGCTGCTTCTCAGAAGGCACGGGCCCTACATCTACAGACAAGGCCCGCGCCTTCTAAGAAGCAGGGGTGCTTCTAGAAAAACCTCCCCCCCTCCCCCATACCCCCCTCTGCGCGCGCCGCCACATGCCTGCACTGGGGACCCATATGCCAATGAGCACCCTGCTGGCTTCCAGGGTGCCCAGGGTTTTTCTTGGGCTTCGATGCTTCTGCTATGGGCGACGTTACGTGACGTGGCCGCACCAAAAACATCAATGGACGTCCTGGGGTCTCAGGGTTGGGCTTCTTGTGGAAGGCGTCTTGTGGTCGAGCTCCTGCTGTAGGCTGCGCCGGTCCTGGGCAGGCCCATCTCAGGCGTGGGCTCGGCGCAGACGCCTTCCTGGCCAGGCCTGGGACGGCGTGCGCTCCGAGCCTGGGCCAGGGAGGGTCCTGGCCAGGACCGGTGGAGGTGCGCCGTTGGCGCCCTGTCGTGGCTCGAAGATTCGATTCGGTTCGATTTCGAGTTCGATTCCTCGGATTCCTCCGGATCGAGTCGATTCGATTCGATCTCGACGGCTTCCGATTCCGATTCGATTCGGCTTCCGATGCGGACTCCGATTCCTCAAGGGAGGCCCACAAGCCTGCCGATCTCTGCCGATTCGGCTTCTCCCGACTTGGCAGCCGATCTCCGCCGATCCGATTCATTTCGATCGCCGATCCGACTCGTCGATTCGGTTCTGGGCTCTCCTGCCTCTCATCCTCCAGCCCCTGCTCCGTCCGATGTCGGTATCCAGCCGCCCGACCCGCCCGCCAGAGTCCTTCCGCCCGACCCGCCATCTTCAATGTCCTGCCCGCCCGAACCGCCCGTGAAGGGCCGCCCGTTCGCTTGCTTGGTGGCTCGCCTGCTCGCTTGAATGTCCCAGCCGACCAGCTTCCTGGCCTTGGCCTGTCTCGGACGCCCTCAAGACCGAAGAGGAGAAGAAGTTCAAGTCATGCGATGGTGTTCATCAGCCAGTTTGACCTCTTGCGCAGGGCCTCCAGGAAATACCAAGAGGCTCCCAAGCTAGCTCCAGCACAGCCCCTTTCGGCTGTCTTAGGGCACGTGAGCCCACAGCCGACGCTCCAGAGGCCTCTGGAGAAGTCACGTGGGGTACCCCAGAAACGCTCAGGAATTCGTGGTAGCGACCGGAACTTGTGGCTTGGGCCCCTTTAAGAGCACTTGCATCGGCGGCGAGCGAGAGGGGGAAATGAGAAGGAGAAGGCCTTCTCAGAAGGCGGCGGGACTTCTCAGAAGCCCTCGCGCGCCTTCGGGGAAGGCTCAAACAACTTCTCACATGGCCGTGGCACTTCCGAGCCTTATGAAGTTTCAACCTACTTTAGCCTGAGTCACGAGAAATTATTTCGAGCACCGAGAAATTACCAGACCTGGAGGGTTTTCACGTGGCGGGCTCTGGGAGGAGATACTCGTTCGACACTGTTTCGATACTTCTCGGGGTGCTCGAATTATTTTGTTTGGGATTTGGTCCTTACGTGCGATGGGAGCGCATAATAATCCGAGCCTTCTGAGAAGGCCTTCTCCTTCTCACTTCCCCCCCTCGCTCGCCGCCGACTGCAATCCTCGATCTTTTGCTCTCGAGACGACTGGAGGACGCTGCGCTGCGTGCCGAGGCACGCAGTGACGGACCACAGGGGTGGTCTTTCAATGCCCGTGCTCGTTCTTTTTGGTTTTGGCCGCAGGTGGTCCGTTTCCAGCCTGGGGGGACTGCCGAGCTCTGGGCATCCTCGGCCGCGCGCAGAGGGGTTATGGGGGAGGGGGGAAAGCTTTCTAGAAGCACCCCTGCTTCTTAGAAGGCGCGGGCCTTGTCTGTAGATGCAGGGCCCGTGCCTTCTGAGAAGCAGCCTCCTTCTAAGAAGCCTTCCCCCTCTCCCCCTCTGCCCCCTGGTGCGCGCCGCCAGAGGACTCCGAAGGACACCCCGAAGCTTCCGGGGATGTCGGGGGAGTGGGTAGAGGGCACGGGAGACCCAGACCTGCGGAGGAGCAGGGAGGAGCTCTCGCTGCGCAGGGGCCCTCGCGCCTTGGAGAGGGCTGTGGAGGATTCGGAAGGTCCTCGGGGGCTTCCACAGGCCGCTGAGGTCTTCCGCAGGCCTTCGGGAGGCTTTCGGTCGGGTTCCAGAGGCTTTCGGGAGTTGCGAGTGCAGTCGCTTCGTCTGAGCGGTTCTTCGCCGTGGAGGGCCATGCTCTCTCCCGAGAGGTGCCTCTCTCCGAGCGGTGTTGCCCCGCGCCGCCAGAGCGGAGAGGCTGGAGAAGAGAAGACGCCCCCTCAGCAAGACGAGCCAGACCCCCCCCCATTTGCCGCCTCGCAAGGACGATGGTGCTCCCACGACGCCATCGAGTCCAAGTTCTGGTGGTGCCCGCCGTGCCAAGGGTCAGACGTTCGATCACGGACCCCCTGTGGAACGTCGCCGTCCGTTCTTTGCGCCGCAGGCCGCCGAAGCAAGCCGACGACCGTCAGGAGACCGCCGAAGACCGGCGTGTGACTAACGAGGGGCCCACGGTGGGACACGCTGCCAAAGGACGCGCTGGGCCTGGCCCCGAGGACGAGATGTTGGGCGCGCTGGACGACATGGTGCTGCGGGCGCGGAGCAAGGTCACGAGCCTCGCGCCCACCGCCTCGCCCGCGGACGACGCGGCCGCGTCCCTCCGGCCGGCGGCGGCGCCCGATGAGGCCGCCAGCAGGCCCTCGGGGCAAGAAGCGGGGGATCTCGCCACCGGCACGGCGACGTCCTCGTAGCGCTGTTGTTTCAGGAAGAGGAGGAGGAGGAGGACGAGGAGGAGGAGGAGGAGGAGGAGGAGGAGGAGGAGGAGGAGGAGGAGAGGAGAGGAGGAGGAGGGAGGAGGAGGAGGAGGGAGGAGGAGGAGGAGTAGGAAGAAGAAGAAGAAGGAGGAGGAGGAAGAGGAGGAGGAGGAGGAGGAGGAGGAGGAAGGGGAGCTGGCCTTTCTCGGACGGGACTGAGACGACGACAGGTCTGCTCCAGAGCAGTCCAGAACGCTCCGAAGAGGCCGCGGCGCCCAGGCCATCCCCCAGAGGCCCTGAGATCCGACGTGGCGAAAGCTTGCAACATCGCCAAAATACGTCGGGAGCCCTACAGCCAAGACGCTGAAACCAGGAACAGTTTGGATTCGGAAAGGGGCTCGATGTTCCTTACGCCCTTCCGTGGTTGTTCCTGTAGCCCTTCTCGTGCACCCAGGCTTTTTTTCAGCCACAGAGGGGCTTCGTTCCTGATTTAGCGTTCCTTGTTTCAGCAGCCCGACTGTAGACCCCATCTTTTTGCACCATTTTTCCAGCCAGATCGATCTGTGAGGGTCCTGGGGCCCAGAATCGTGCGAAGACGCCCAGCTCGAAGAAGTGGAGTCGCCAGGACCTCAGGGGACGCCTGACCTCAGAGATTCTCGATCTATCCTCGCTCGCATTCGTCCTCGTCCTGGCCGCGTCTTAGCTGCAGAGTGAGAAGGGGTTCTGAGTCCTGGGGCTGCAGGCCGTTCTCGGCCGCCCTCTCCTGTGGGTGCCCGTCCCCGGCGCCGCGTTGGTGAAGGATCTGGTCCCGGGCGGTCCGCTGCGCGCAGGAGTTCGGGGGCGGCCAGGACGGGGGGGGGATGGACCTCCTGGCGGGGGCCACGATCTCTCCTCGGATCTCACGGCGCCTCGTCTTGTCTCAACACGTCCCCAGGCCCCCCCTGGGCCGTGCACGTGCAGCCGGCCAGGGTTTGCGCCCCGCCCCTTCTCTTGGACGCCCCCCGTTTGGATCGGCACGATCGACATGGGTACGGAAAGAATGGGTACGATGCCCAACAACAGTTCCTATTCATTTCGAACAAAACTCACTGTCCGCGCCGCCGCGGCCTGTGTCCATTTGAGACAGACGGCCGCCTGCCCAATAGTGGCCGCTGTTGGTTTGGAACAACATTTGTTGTTGGGCATTGCACCGTTTTTGTTCTGCACTCGTTTCGGGCGTCCGAATTTCAAGGGAGGAAAAACCACCCGGACCAGACAATTGGCCAATTGGCGTTTACTATCCGGCCTTGGGCGTTTACTAAACAGCCCTGCCCTGTTCGA
>CAUYUJ010020656.1:0-5000 GCA_963575745.1 Prorocentrum cordatum | reverse complement strand
CCTGGGCCGTCCAGGGCGGTCGGCAGCTCGAAAAGGCGGTACCGCCAAAATCGCCAGAACATCTCAGCAAGATCAAACATTTTTGCCTCTTCGGGGCCTCTCGAAGTTCTCGTGGAACCCTCCTGGAGCGTCTTCGGCGCTTCTTGGGCCGTCTCGGGACCAACGCGGGCCATCTTGGAACGCTCTTGGCCTGAGGCCGTGGGGCGTGCCACCCTTTTGGCGCCTCATTTAGGCGCTCTGGGGGCCCCCGAGGCCCCACCCAGGAGTTCCAGTCCGACTTTGCCGTTACCTTGCCAGGGTACTTCGTCCAGGGACCCCATGGGGCCGCCACGCGCGCGCGCGCGTACTAGAAGCATTCTCCGGCCCGTTGGGTCGGCGAAGGTTCGTGTCGTCGTGCCGTCATGGCCTCCCCTGCCTCCTCTGGCTCCCCTGGCCTCCCTGGCGGCCTCCCTGCTCTGGCGTGTCGTCTCGCCCCCCTGCTCTGGCCTGCCTGGCCTCTCTGGCCCCTCCCGCCCCCCGCAGGGTCATCCTCCTGCTCACCAGTGTGGTCGCGCACTGCGTGATTGCTGCCAGAGTGGAGTGCCCTGGAGATGTCATCTGCTGGAGGGCGTGGAGGGCGTGCTGTAGCGTGTCCACAGAGTGTCTCGGGGATGTCTGCTGGAGGGCGTGGAGTGCCTCGGAGATGTCTTCTGCCGAAGGGCACGTCGGCCACGCGCGCAAGGGGGGAGCGGGAGGGGGGAAGGCTTCTTAGAAACACCCCCGCTTCTTAGAAGGCGCGGGCCTTCTCTATACATGGAAGGCCGGAGCCTTCTAAGAAGCAGCCCCCTTCTGAGAAGCCTTCCCTCCTCCCCCTGCCCCCCTCTGCGCGCCGCCAAGCACGGGGGCCGTGCCCTGGAGAGTGTCGTGGAGACGCTTGCTGGAGGGCGTGCTCGAGAGTGTGTCCTGGAGAGTGTCTGGGAGACGTCTTGGGTGTGCGCCCCTGCCGTGGCCTCCCTGACCTCCCTGGCCTCTCTGGCCCCTCCTCCCGGCGCCTCTGGCCTTCCCTGTCGCCCCCCCAAGGGGCCTCGGACTGATCTCTTTTCGTGCCGTCTTCGTGTCCTTGTGGCCTGCCCTGGCCTCCCCAGCCTCTCTGGCCTTCTCGTCCCCCCTCGGGCTTCGGGTTGCTTTGGCTTCGTGTCGCCGTGTTGTCGTTGTGGCCTCCCCTGGCCTCCCTGGCGGCTTCCCCCGCCCTGGCCTTCCTGGCCTCCCTGGCCCCTCCCCCCCCTTTTTCAGGGCCTCGGATTGATTGCTTTCCTTTCGTGTCGTCGTTTTTGTCGTCGTGGCCGAGGCGGTTCCGAAGTGGCCAGGGGGTGACCTTCTGCGGGGTCCAGATCGTGAGCTTCGGCGAGACTGGACGGAGCCAGCGGGCCGCCTGCTTAGCAGGCAGAAGTCGCTGCCTCGCACGGCTCGGCAACGGGACAGAGGGGTATCCGCTGTGCGGCGGCGTGTCGCAGCCCTCGCGCACCTCCCCAGTGCGATCAGGGTCTGGTGCATCACCATCCCCCACTGCTCTGCATCCGTAATTGTATGATCCTTGGTACGCGTACCTCTTGTCTACTCGGAAAAGTGATAGGGGGAGGAGGGATGGGGGGATGAGGAGGATGAGGAGGAGGATGAGGAGGCAAAAGAGGAGAATAAGGAGGAGGATCAGGCGGAGGACGAGGAGGAGGCGGATGATGAGAAGGAGGAGGAGTCGGCGGAGGAGGAGGAGGAGGAGGAGAAGGAGGAGGACCAGTGCAAACCCAAGACTCATCCACGATGTTGAAATACACCCTCCCCCCGAGATCCATCTTCATAGGCCCCATGCAAGGGGTCATTTGGCACTGAGGGAATTGACTCGTTGGGGGACAACCGTGTGAACACCTTGAAGCGTGCCAGAAACACCATTCTCAGGAGCTCAACGCCACGAATTAAGCTGACTGTTGCGTCCTGGCTGTCCCGAGTCGTGCCAGAACGTCGTTCCTGGGACTTCAACACCGCGAATCAACGTAACTGTTGGTGTCTGACAGTCCAGACTCGTTTCGAAAACGCCGTTTCTGCCACGTGAACCATGAGAACCAGTGGCGCGCTGGCAAATGTTACAATCGAACGTGCGCGGCGCTCTAAGGCGAGAGCCACATTTTGAAATCACACCGCCCTCAATCCGTGAAGCTCTTGCAAGTTTGCGTGGCGCTAAGGCGGCCGCCACATTGTGAAAACGACCCGCCCTCAACCCATCAAGCTCTTGCGACTTCTTAAAGCGAGTGTTCGCGGCGCCAATGCGAAAGCCACATTTTGAAGACGCGCCGCCCTTGATCAGTGAAGCTCTGGCCCAGTTTGAAAACGAATGTGCGCGGCGCTAAGTCGAGAGGCGCATTTTGGAAACGATCCGCCCTCCATCTGTGAAGTGGTTGCCAATTCTGAAGCATCAGGGTTATAAGTGGTGCGGAAGTTTCAGGCGACGAGCCCAGCCCGCCCTTTCGACCGCCTCGAAGTGCGAGAGGGAGGAGTTACCCCCTTTTAAAAAAACCCCAAAGGGGGACAGGAATGGAGTAGGAGGGGGAGGAGGAGTAGTAGGAGGAGGAAGGAAGAGGAGGGGAGGAGGAGGAGAGGGAAGGGGGAGGAGAGAAGGGGGAGGAAGAGGGGGAGAGCAAGGAGAGGAGGAGGAGGAGGAGGAGGAGGAGGAGGAGGAGGAGAAGGAGGAGGAGGAGGAGGATTAGGAGGAGGGGGATGATCTCGGCGAGTCTGAGAAAAAATGAGCAGAGAGGGGGAGAGGATTAGGAATTCGGGGAAGAGAGGAGTAGGAGGACGAGGAGGAGGAGGAGGAGGGGAGGAGGGAGGAGGAGGAGGAGGAGGAGGAGGCGGAGGAGAGGATGAGAGGAGTAGGAGGAGGAATAGGAGGACAGGAGAGGATAGGATAGGATGAGGAAATGAGGATGAGGAGTAGGCAGAGGAGGAGGAGGCGGAGGAGGAGGAGGAGGATGAGGAGGAGGAGGAGGAGGAGGAGGAGGATGAGGAGGAGCAAGATGATGCTGAGGAGGGGGAAGAGGAAGACCATGATGCTGCTGATGTTGTTGCGGATGATGCTGATGATGATGATGCTGATGCTGCTGCTGGTGGTGATGATGCGGATGCTGCTGATGATGACCACGATGTTGATGCTGCTGCTGATGATGACGATGATGATGCGGATGCTGCTGATGATGATGACGAGGCTGATGCTGCTGCTGCTGCTGCTGATGTCGATGACGATGACGATGATGATGATGCTGATGATGATGATGATTGCCATGAGGCTGCTGCTGCTTGCTGTTGGTGACGGTGATGATGATTATGATGATGACGCCGATGATGGCCATGAGGCTGCTGCTGCTTCTGATGATGATGAGGCTGATGATGATGTCCATGAGGATGGTGATGGTGGTGATGATGATGATGGTGATGATGAGGATGATGATGATGATGATGATGATGATGATGATGATGATGATGATGATGATGAGGATGATGATGATGATGATGATGATGATGATGATGATGATGATGATGATGATGATGATGATGATGGGGGGGGGGAGGAGGGTGACGATTATTTCCAATACGAACACGAAGAAGATGCTGGGCAGGAGGAGGAGGAGGCCGCCAGCAGGCCCCCAGGGCAAGAAACGGAGAATCTCGCCACCAGCACGGCGACGCCCTCGCAGCGCAGCTGTTTCAGGAGGGTGAGGGAGAGGGGGGCGAGGAGGAGGATGATGATGAGGAGGAGAAGAAGAAGAAGGAGGATGAGGAGGAGGATGAAGAGGAGGATGGAGAGGAGGATGAGGATAATGAGGAGGAGGGGGGAACGGAGGAAGAAGAACACGAACACTAATAATAATATTAATAATACGAATAATATCAATACTACTAATATTAAAAATCATGACGCTAATGATAATAGTGCTAGTAGTAATAATGATACAAATAATACTAGTAATAATAAAAACAATAACAATACAAATGATGCAACTAATAGTATTATTCATAATAATATGCTTTCCGTAATAATAATAATACTAATAATACTAAGAATAATACAACTATGCATAATAATAATGATAGTAATAATACTAATATTACTAATATTAATGATAGTACTAGAAATACTAATACTAGTACTACTACTACTACTATTAATAATAATAATAATATTAATAATAATAATACTAATAAGAATAACAATAATAATAAAAATAATAATGCTACGCATAATATTACTAATAATATTACTAATACTAATACTATTACTAGTCATAACAAGACGAATATGAAGCGGATGAGGAGGAGGACGATGATGAGGAGGAGGAGAAGGAGGAGACGGATGAGGAGGAGGGTGAGGTTTAGGAGGGGCGGCAAAAAACAGCAGCATCAGGAGGATGATGATGATGCTGATGGTGATGATGATGATGATGATGATGAGGAGGAGGAGGAGGAGGAGGAGGAGGAGGAGGAGGAGGAGGAGGAGGAGGAGGAGGGGGAGGGGGACGGCGGAGGAGGAGGAGGATGAGGAGGAAGAGCATGAAGAAGACGAATCATACTACTACGAGTTATAAGAATAACACTATGAAGAAGAGGGGGGAGGGGAGGTGGAGGAGGAGGGGTAGGAGGATGAGGAGGGGGATGAAGAGGAATAGGATGATGATGCTGATGATGATGAGGACGATGATGATGATGATGATGATGCTGATGCGGAGGAGGAGGATGTGAAGGAGAAGGCGGAGCAGGATGCGCAGGAGGAGCAGGAGGAGCAGGGGGAGCAGGATCAGGAGCAGGAGAAGGAGGAAGAGGAGGAGGAGGGCGATGAGGAGGAGGAGGATGAGGAGGAGGAGGATGAGGAGGAGGAGGCGGAGTGGCAGCAGCAGCAGCAGGAGGATGATGATGAGGAGGAGCAGGAGGAAGAGGATGAGTAGGAGGAAGATGAGGAGGAGGAGGAAGATGAGGAG
>CAUYUJ010020655.1:107368-152897 GCA_963575745.1 Prorocentrum cordatum | reverse complement strand
GGGGGGCGTGCGTGCGTGCGTGCGTGCGCGCATGCTTGCGTGCGTGCGTGCGTGCGTGCGTGCGCGCGACCGCGCGCGCGTGCGCGTGCGCGTGTGGGTGTGCGGGCGTGGGCGGGTGGGTGGGCGGGTGGGTGTGTGTGGGCGTGGGTGGGTGTGTGGGTGGGTGTGGTGCGTGAGAAAGTTTTGGTGTGTGTTTGCGTTTGCAAATGTGTGTGCGTGTGCGTGTGTGCGTGGTTGTGTGTGCGTGTGCGTGTGCGTGTGCGTGTGCGTCTGCGTCTGCGTATGCGTCTGCGTGTGCGCGTGCGTGTGCGCGTGCGTGTGCGTGCGCGTGCGCGTGCGCGTGCGCGTGCGCTTGCTTTTGTGCGTTTGCCTGTGTGTGTCTGTGGTTGTCTCTGTGTGTATGTGTATCTGTGTGTCTCTGTGTGTGTCTGTGTGGCTCTGTGTGTGTCTCTGTGTGTCTCTGTGTATCTTTGTGTGTCTATGTGTGTCTCTGTGTGCCTCTGTGTGTCTCTGTGTGTCTCTGTGTGTCTCTGTGTGTCTGTGTGTGTGTGTCTGCGTGCGTCTGTGTGTGTATGTGTGTGTCTGTGTCTGTCTGCGTGCGTCTCTGTGTGTCTGTGTGTGTCTGCGTGTGTCTGTGTGCCTGTGCGCGTCTGTGTGGCTGTGTGTCTCTGTGAGTGTCTGTGTGTCTCTGTGTGTCTCTGTGTGTCTCTGTGTGTCTCTGTGTGTCTCTGTGTGTGCCTGTGTGTGTGTCTGTGTGTCTGTGTGTGACTGTGTGTGTCTGTGTGTGCCTGCGTGTGTCTGCGTGTGTCTGTGTGTGTCTGTGTGTGCCTGTGCGTGCCTGCGTGTGCCTGCGTGTGCCTGTGTGTGCCTGTGCGCGCCTGTGTGTGCCTGTGTGTGCCTGTGTGCCTGCGTGTGCCTGAGTGTGCCTTGTGTGTGCCTGTGCGTGCCTGTGTGTGCCTGTGTGTGCGCGTATGCGGTGCGCGTGTGCGCCTGTGCGCGTGCGCGTGCGCGCGTGCGCGCGCGTGCGCGTGCGCGTGCGCGTGCGCGTGCGCGTGCGCGCGCGCGTGTACGTGTGTGTGTGTGTGCGTGCGTGCGTGCGTGCGTGTGTGTGTGTGTGTGCGTGTGCGTGTGCGTCGTGTGCGTGTGCGTGTGCGTGTGCGTGTGTGTGTGTGTGTGTGGGAGTGTATGTGTGTGTCTCTCAGAACGTCCTCGGGATTTCTGAAGCGAATCCCAGCTGGACGAATTCATTTTCGCTCCTCTTCCACAGGTCCCGTGCTCCCCTTTCGGGGAGGGGTGTATCACTGTTCCCTATGAGAAGGCACCCCCTCCACCAGGCGACTGGCAGCCCCATGAACAATGAGGACACCATGAAGCCCCCCCCCACCATCCCTGGCAAAAAACAGTGCAAAACTCATGTTGCCTCCACAGTTGGAGCATGCGCGGCCAACCCGATGCGCCCCCCCCCACCGCCCCTGTGAAAAAAACAATACAAAAAACAGCACGGGGCAAAGTCTTGAGTCACGTCCGTGCGGCCCGCGAGTACCTTGTATTGTTTTCGACGGCGGCGGAGGTGTCAGCACATTGCCTGCTGCGCGCAGGGCTACCATCCTTAGCAAAAAACATGCAACATGCACCTCGCAACTAAATCTGGACTAAGCGCAACCACCATGCGATCACTGTCAAATGGTGTTTGACCGGGACGGCGGGGATAGTGGTTTATGGCCTACTGTGCGCAGGCCCACCAAGCACGATGATGGGAATTGCTTTTCGACAAGGATGGTGGGGGCCGACGACATGTTTCCCGATGTGTGCTGTCACGTGCGCAGGCGCACCCCGAACGTGGCGCACCTGGCGCGGCTGGCGTATGCGGCACACCTGGCGCATGCGGAGCACGTGGCGCATCTGGCACACCAGGCGTGCCACACTCGGGCCCCAGGGGTGCCTGGCGCGCGTGGCGCGTCTGACACGCGTGGCGTTCCCAATACCTGCCCATCCAAAAACGACCGCTGAACATGCTGAGGCACGGGTGTTTCTTATGTGTCGGGAAAGCGAGTGGGCGTGAGTTTGACGGTTTGCTATCTAGGGGGTACCTTGACCCCTCTCCCTCCCACCCTCCCAAGGGGTCTGAATGGGAGGGGGACGGAGGTGTGAAGGGTCCTTTTTCTTCCAAGATGGCTCCAAGAGGGCCTCCGATGATCCAAGACGGCCGCCAAGATGGTTCTAGATAACCGACGATGGTTCGAGATAGCCTTTGGGATACCTCCAGAAGCCCCAATATAGCCACAAGACTGCTCCAAGTGCTCTCGAAGGCACCCAAGGATCCACCCTGCAGGGTCCAAAACCATTCGAAAGCCATAGGAAAATCAAAAAGTTGTGCTGTCTCGCCTGTTCGCGTCCGATTGGCTTCTGAGGCCTCAAGATAAACCCAAGATGGCTCAAGGGAACCCCAGGAGGGATCCAAAAGAACCCTCCAAGACGGCCCAAAGAGCGCCCCAGAACGCCCAACAAAACGCCCCACGAGGGTCCCAAGAGATGGTTGCGATGGCCTTAGAGGGGGCTGGATGAATTACCCCCCCCCCCCGCGGCCTCCAAGAGGGCTACAAGAGGGGGCCCCAAGACCCCCAAAACGAGCCCCAAGGGGGGCCCATTAGGGCCCCGAGAGAGCCCCAAAAGCAATCCGAAGAAGGCCTCAAGAAGACCAGCTCCAATCGGCAGCGTTTTTGAATGAGCTGGTGAAGATATGCGAAGCGTGAATTTCTCAGGACGTCCTTCGGAGTTCTGCAGCAAATTCATGCGCATGTCAGTGAATTCCCGACGCACACCAAAAAACATTAGACGAGCCCCGAATGTGTCCTGGTGGTGCCTGTGAATTCTCGGAGATGCCCTTCGCGTGCCATCAAGATTCCTACGGCGTCCTCTGGGTATGTCAAGGCCGTCGAAGCATTCCCAATTACTTTCTAGAAACGCCTCACCATGTCGTGCATATTCTTACACATCCATGTGAAGTTCCTACACTGCTCTCCAGATGTTCTGGATCGTCGCAGATCCTATGGGCGTCATATGATATCTGATAAATTCCCTCAAAAAGATCCTTGTACACTCCCCGAAGGTTCCAAACAGTTTCCTGCGGATTCCTGGGAGTTCGTGAGGATTCCATTGCATGTCCGAAGCATTCTTCTGGGTTCGGTAGCACTGCATGGCTCCTGTCTGATTAACCGATGCACTGTGCCAGTAGCCAGCAGAACTCTGGAAGGGATGAGTGTACCCGACAGCCCATCTGCATGTGCCCACCCCCTGGGGGACAGAGCCCGCACTGCGAGTCGGGATGCCCCCCAGAAACCCGTGGCGCCTTCAAGGCAGCGAGCAGTGAGTTTGGAGGTAGAGGCATGCAGGTGTCGCCACCGACATGGCCTGCTAGATGTTCATAACACCGATTGTTGTACCGATTACATGTTGTTGGTAGCCAGAGGCCCCCTGCACCCGCCTCGCCAACCTTTACGTTCATTCCTAGTCGGATGTCGTTTGGTTGTGTTCGGTACACGCTTGCCGTTGGTACCCGGAGTCCCCCGGCAACCCTCCTTTACCGATGTTTACACGTGTTCCAAATACTGTTTTGATGTCCAGGCCCCCGCCATCTGATTACATTATGGCAATATTCAAAACGTCGTTGTCGCACCCTCCTGCCGCAGACCCCCATCTCACGGACTTACTCGAAGCTGATTGGCGCGCTCGAGCGATCTTGGGGCGTGTCGCATGATCTTCGGGGGGCCAAAGAGCGGGAACATCGTGCCAGAAAGAGGCCGATGGCAAGAAAGCCAAGTGTTTCTTCAACAGTGTCGATGAAGAGTGTTGGGCCATCGCCAAAGCAACTGCAGCGAGAAGCCCTGCAGGAGGATAGGAACCCCACCAGCCCTCTACGCGACAGGTGGTCCAACGATGATGTCTGTTTTTCCTCTTCCACAATCCCTTCTTCCCCTTCGGGGAGGGGCTCACCCCTCCCCCTTACCCCCTCCCTGGACCTGGACGGGGCGCCCCGCGATGTGTCCGAGGGTCCTTTTTTGGCACAAGATGGCTCCAAGAGGGCCTCAGAGAGCCCAAGATGGCCTCCAAAATCGCTCATGATATCCCAACATGGCTCAAGACAGCTTCCGACATGCCTCCAAGACGCCCCAAGACGGCCATAAGACGGTTCCAGGTGTTTTGGGAAATCCCTCAGGACCCCTCCAAGAACGTAGAATCAGTCAAAAACCTAAGAAAAAATGATGATGTGTACCTTCTCGCCGCTTCGCTTCCGATGCGCTTTTGAAGCCTCGACATGGCCCCAAGATGGCCCAAGAAAGCTCCAACAGGGGCCCAAGAGGCCCCCAAGACGGCCCAAAGAGCGCTCAAGATCTCCCCAAGAGCGCCCCAAGAGGGCCCCAAGAGGCGATGTTGATGGCCCCGGGAGGGGGGGGCAAATCGAGGACCCCCCCCCCTCCTTTGATCGATGGTCCCCAAGACGGCCCCAAGAGGCGTTCCAGGGCCCCGAAGAGAGCCCCAAGACAGCCCCTCTTGGACCCCAAGAGGGTCCCAAGAGGGTCCCAAGAGGGCCCCAAGACGCCCCCGAGCGGCCTCAGAGAGCCCAGGATGACCTCCAAGATGGCTAAGATAGCCCAAGCTGCCCCAAAATGGCCCCCAAGATGCTCCAAACGGCCCCAAGACCGCTCCAAGAGCGCCGAAGAGCGTTCCAAGAGAGCCCCAAGAAGTGGTGTGCGAGCTCCTGAGGGGGGGCCTGAGTTGGGGACCCCCCCATCCTGTAATCGATGGTCGATGGCCTCCAAGATGATCCCAAGAGTGCTCCGAGAGGCCAAAAACTCCCAGAGAGCACCAACAGCAGCAGCAGCCGCGAGAATACCTCTAAATGGTTCCATGAGTCCTCGTCCGCGTCGTCCTCATCCTAGTTTTCGTCCTCCTCGTCCTCGTCCTCATCCGCGTCCTCGTCCTCCTGCTCCTCTTCGTCCACAACATCCTCCTCCTCCTCCTCCACCTCCTCCTCTTCCCCTCGCCTCCACGCGGCCCACAGGGATGGCCCGAAGAGGCCTTCCAAGACTACCCCCTTGCTCCCAGAGATCTCTCGGCTCACCCTGGTTGCTGGATTTGTTTCCCTAGATGTGTCTCTTCGTCCCCTTTTCCCGTCAGCTCTCATGGGCAGGGCTTCTGAATGGGCTGGTGGGGATACTTTTTAGTCAGCGGCCGCGGGCGAGCGCGCCGGCGGCGAGTCCAGTCAAAGCGGGGCACGCAACGACAGCTGGTGGGGATACTTTTTTTGATTTGCGGCCCGCAAGGAAAAGTCCAGAGGGCGTGTCAATAGGCAATGGGGCGCAATGCCAGATAATTAGGGATGCAGAAGACTACTGGGCGAATGCCAGCGGAAGCCAACGAGGAGACGCCCAGACGGCGCCAGCTCGCAAGCGGAGCTGCCACAGACTGACGGCAGACTGCGCACAGGGCCAGTACCCACAGGTGGGGAAACCTGACCAGCGGCCTGCTGGTGGGGATACGCGAAGCGTGAAGAATCGCCCAAAAAACATAGCGCAAAAGCACCTTTACGACAGTGCAAGCTCGCATGCTTGACTTTGGCCGCATCGGGTAGTGCAACGACTGGGATCATGACCGTGGACTGTCAACAGCGCAAGCTCTAGGCAAGAACAATAAAGGGTGAGGCCGATCTGATGGTTATAGTCTGTGCCACTGAAACAATTTACCACCCTCATCCCACTGTGCTTCCTCCACATATTGATTCTCAACTTGGCGGCTCGGGCCATCGAAGAAGAGGCCGTGCACGATTACCGTCTCCAGGGTGCGAGACATGGTGCTGAAGTACTTCTCCCTGACCTGAGCCACAACGTCAGCATGAAAGGATAAGTCAGAGGAAGGCAATGAAGAAGCACGCTGATGGAAATCCACAACTGAATCTGTCGATCTCGCTGGCTTGCAGAATGAAGATATCCACAACTTACGGGATCTGATCCTCTTCGCATCGGACATCAGTCATTCGAGCTGGTACTTCGAGTAGGGGATGCATGTTTGGCGATGGAAAAATTGATTGTTGTGAGCTTTCTCGATATGATCCTCAGATGGGCACCCTGGTCGGACCCTTCAGGCATCCCCGATCGGATAGCGGATCTCTTAGCGGAAAAAGAATCTCAACGTAGACTTTCGGAGCTCCGAGACAATTTCTTTGATCGGTGCAGGACCCCCTCCTTCTCCTCTTCCTCCTCCTCCTTTTCCTTGCCTCCTTGCCTCCTCCTCCTCCTGCTCTTCCTGCTCCTCCTGCTCCTCCTGCCCTCCTCTTCCTCCTCCCCCACCCTGGCACGCGGAGTGCGCCGGGGACGGCGCCCGAGGCGCCTGAAGGTCCGGCCGGCACCGATCCAAGAAATCTGCTCGTAGCTCTGAAAGTGAATGTTTATGCAGTTCTTCCGTGTTCGAATGGCTTCACTCGAGCTCGGCAACTCGAGTGATGACCAGGGAAGCCAGAGTTCGAGCAGCATTGGGCAGCCAGGTGCTGGGCTGACTGATCTCCTACGCCCGTCTTGAACAGCACCGAGAAGCCAAAGAGAAAACCGACCATCATCATGAGGATAATCGCGGCGGACACCAACCCCTTCATAATGGCCCTGCGGAGACGGAAACTCCTTCTGACCCTCCCCTGTTGACACATACCAACAATATACCACAACCGTGCGACGTATTGTTGCCATGGGCTCACAGCCGAGGCGACGGAAAGCGCGGGAAGTCGAGGGCAGAAGAAGACGAGTTGAGTCGGCAAGGAAAGGTCGCTCAAGGCAGCTCACGATGCGCGCACGCATGCACTGTAGCTGAGCATAGACATACGTGCTGCCTTCCCAATAATCGTTCCCATGTCTGCGAGGGTTGTGCGCCTCCTCTGACGTGGCACAACGAAAGCGTTCACAACTACAGATACACATACACATAAACAGATTGTCGCTCGAGTGATATGCCATACATGCGCAGATGTTCCCCACACAGTGCTTGCAATGACGGGATTAGGATTCGTTATGTCATGAGACGCCCTTGCTTGCGCGAAATGTCCTTCGCCAAACCTGCCCCTGGCTGTTCCGCGTTCGGTCCTGTGTTGTGGTCGCGGGCATTTCCATTCGCCAATTCAGTTCCCGGGTGTTTCTGACTCGATGAGGTGCCATGGTCGCGGGTAGCTTCCTTCTCCAGTCCTGTTCCCGACGGTCCCCACCTAGGTCCCCAGAAGAGCCCGGAATCGAATCGACAAGTCGGATCGGCGATCGACATGAATCTGATCGACGGAAATCGGCAACCGAGTCGGGAAAAGTCCAATCGGCAGACATCGGCAGGATAGTGGGCCTCCACTGAGAAATCGGATCCCAAGTCGGAATCAGAGGTCGAATCGAATCGGAATCGGAAGCCGCCGAGATCCGATCGAACCGGAGGAATCGAAATGAGCCCTGGGCCCCTGGTCGCGAGCAAGCGAATCCGCCTTGGAGTCCCAGGCCATTCCAGCCCGAGTCCTTCTGGGGCCTCCCCGACGGGGGCGGTCCAACAGGCGGGCGGAGAAGGAGGAGGGCGGAGGAGGAGGGGGGCGGCGGAGGAGGAGGAGGAGGAGGAGGAGGAGGAGGAGGAGGAGGAGGAGGAGGGGGAGGAGGAGGAGGAGGAGAGGGAGGAGGAGGGGGAGGAGGAGGAGGAGGAGGAGGAGGAGGAGGAGGAGGAGGAGGGGGAGGAGGAGGGGGGGCCGAGGCACGCGCGCGGCGGGGGGTGGGGGCGGGGGACGTGCTCGCAGGCCGCGGGTCACCGAAGGCAGGGCACGGCAGGCGCTCCTCGCGCGAGCGAGCGGGGACCCACTCGGCGTTCGCTGCCTGGGGGAGGGGTGCTACGCCACCGCCCACAGAGAGATTTTGATCCTGACGAGTGGTGCGACGGATCCTCCGTGCCCATGCTCTGCCCAGAAAAATGAAGGGGCCCCAGGACACACAAATAAATATACACAAATAAAAAGATTCCCCATATTTTCCCATACCTTCTGGGTTTGTCTTCCCCCACTTCCCATATTTTCCCATACGTTCCTGGGAATCGACGATGAATTGTGCCTGTGTGCTTTTTCCCCTCCTGACAAAAAAACAGTCCTGCCAATCGTCGAAGCCTGCGGGAAGATCCGGTAGAGGCGCTCCACCTGGGCCGCACACGTTTTCAGCGGGCGGCGCCATCACGCCCCTTCGGAGGCACCAGCATGCTTCTCCCGAGGAGAGAACCAGCCACGCGCAGAGGGGGGTGGGGGGGGGGAGGGCTTCTTAGAAGCACACCTGCTTCTTAGAAGGCGCGGGCCTTATCTATAGATGTAAGGCCGGCGCCTTCTAAGAAGCAGCCCCCCTCTAAGAAGCCCTCCCCCCTCCCCCCACCCCCTTGTGCGCGCCGCCAAGAGAAAGAATAGGAGGCGAGGGAGCCAGCAAGGAGGGCGGGGGGAGAGATCGGGACCTGTCGATTACAGTTAATCCGTACAACAGGGACGCACGATAAGGACGCAAGGGCCTTGGAAGGTCATGTCGACACGTTGCGAGCGGGGCACGGCTGGCGAAAGCGGTCAAGGTGGGGCCGAAGGGGAAGGCTGCAGGGGTAACCTTTGGAGAGCTGGTCATCATTACTGTGCGGGTTGGCCGTATCCACCTCGCCGATCCTGGCCAGGCCGATGCTGGGCTCGGAGTCGGTGCGCGCACGCCCCCCCCCCTCGCCTTGGTCGGGGAGGCCGTGTGCACCGCTCCTGGGCCGAGGATCGGCCTGGCCAGGGTCGGCGAGGGGGGCGGCGCCACCCGAAAAACCAGGAGGAGGCGAGGGGGGAGGGGGGGGAGGGAACGGGAGCAGGGAAACCCTGACCGAGCCGAAGGAGGAGGGGGCGATTTGGGCTCAACTAGGGGTGACACTCAACGGGAGACTCCATTCCCCATCGGGCGGTAGAGCTGGGCAGAAACTTGAAGCGGGAAGGCGTTGACATGTAGACTGTGTTTCCACCCGCCCCCTTCAGCGAAGGGGAGAAAAAAAACAGTTGTTTGACTCTTGAAATAAAGGAGGCGCCCAAAGTAGACCGGGACCTGGGATGCAAAAATACAGACTTTCAACGACCAATGGGTACCAGAACTCGGCCCCCCCCCTTCTTGGTTTGGTTAGGGCCTCTGGCCCCATGAGAGGAAGGGAAACTGTTGGTCGTCTCGTCCTATGCCGCCCAATAGCGCGCCCAATCGCGCGCCAATCGAACAGACTGCGTCTCCCTCACATGGCGCCACTGGGTGTTATTAAGCGCGAGTTGAACGGCATTTGAGCGCTATGCGGTGCTTATGGCCACTAGTTGGCACTAGTGAGCGCTATTGAGCGCTAGCCGATATCGGAGTTACCTGGTGGTCCCCGTGGGACATCGGCCCGTGGGACATCGAAGTTACCCGGTGGTCCCCGTGGGGCGTCGGCCCGTGGGACATCGGAGTTACCCGGTGTCCCCCGTGGGACATCGGAGGTACCCGGTGATCTCCGTGGGACTCCGGCCTGGCCCCTCTTGGGGCCCTCTCAGGGCCCTCTTGGAACCCTGGTTGGCCCATAAGATGGCTCCAAGATGGCCCTAAGAGGGCCCCAAGAGGGCCCCAAGAGGGCTCCAAGAGGGCCCCAAGAAGGCCCAAGGAATTATGTACCAACCCAGCGGCCGCTGGTACATAACTCCTGGGGCCCTCTCAGGGCCCTCTGAGGGCCCTCTTGGAGCCCTCTTGGGCCCCTGGTTGGCCCTAAGAGGGCCCCAAGAAGGCCCCAGGAATTCTGTACCAACCCAGCGGCCGCTGGTACATACCTCCTGGGGCCCTCTGAGGGCCCTGTTGGAGCCCTCTTGGGCCCCTGGTTGGCCCTAAGAGGGCCCCAAGAGGGCCCCAAGAGGGCTCCAAGAGGGCCCCAGGAATTATGTACCAACCAAGCGTCCGCCTCCTGGGGCCCTCTTAGGGGCCCTCTTGGGGCCCTCTTGGAGCCCTCTTGGGCCCCTTATTGGCCAATATGGTGGGGAGTGGAGGGAGAGGTGGAGGGGGGGCGGAGGGGGGTGGTGGAGGGGGGGTGGAGGGGGGGTGAGGGGGTTGGTGGAGGGGGGAGGGAGAGGGAGAGGGGTTTGATTAGGAAACTGGAAGATGTTTGACGACCACGATGACGACGACGACGACGACGACGACGACGACGACGACGACGACGACCACGATGACGAGTGGGCGCCTTGGGGTTCTCGTGGGCCACCTTGGAGGCGCCTTGGGGGCCTCTTGGACCGTCTGGAGGCCGTCATGGGGCTGTCTTGGAGGCCTCTTGGGCGCTCTTGGGGCCATCTTGGGGGTGTCTTCGGCGGCATTGGGCCGTCGGGACGCATGCGGACGGTCCCACTGGGGGTTTCGGTGGAGCTCCCTATGGGGCCACGAGACGCTGTACTGGGTGGGCGAAAATGCCAAATTGAGTGTGTGCGTGTGGGACGCATGCGGACGGTCCCTTTGGGAATAGGCCCACCAGAAGCTCTATACAGGGCGGATGAAAGTGCCGAGTTGTGTGTACGGGACGCACGCGGACGGTCCCACTGGGGGCTTCGGTGGAACTTCCTATGGGGCCACGAAGCGCTGTACTGGGTGGGTAAAACTGCCAAATTGGGTGTGGGACGCATGTGGGCGGTCCCACTGGGGGCTTCGATGGAGCTCACTATTGGGGCCACGAAACGCTGTACTGGGTGGGTGAAAATGTCAAAGTGCGTGTGCGGGACGCATGCGGGCGGTCCGACTGGGGCTTCGGTTAAGCTCCCTATGGGGCCACGAAACGCTGTACTGGGTGGGCGAAAATGCCACATTGACTGTGCGGGGCGCTTGCGGACGGCCCCACTGGCCACGAAACGCCGTACTGGGTGTGGCGGACGCATGTGGTACCCCCCCCCCTTGGGGGCCTTACGCGGAGCTCCTTATGGGGCCACGACACGCCGTACTGGGTTTGGCGGGCGCGTGTGGTACCCCCCGCCTGGTGCCTTAGGTGGAGCCCCCCATGGGGCCACGAAACACCGTACTGGGTGTGGCGGACGCATGTGGTAGCCCCACCCTGGGGCCTTAGGTGAAGCTCCCTATGGGGCCACGAATCCTGGGTTTGGCGGACGCATGTGGTACCCCCCTCTGGGGCCTTCGGTGGAGCTCCCTATGGGGCCACGAATCGCCGTACTGGGTGTGGCGGAAGCATGTGGCACCCCCCCTCTGGGGCCTTAGGCGGAGCTTCCTATGGGACCACGGAACGCCGTACTGGGTGTGGCGGACGCATGTGGTACCACACCCCTTTGGGGCCTTAGGTGGAGCTCCCTATGGAGCCACGAAACGTCGTACTGGGTGTGGCGGACGCATGTGGTACCCCCCCTGGGACCTTAAGTGGAGTTCCATATGGGGCCACGAAACGCTGTACTGGGTGGGTGAAACGCATGGAGAGGAGAGAGAAGGGGGAGGGAGGAAGAGGAGGAGGAGTGAGTGAGTGAGTGAGTGAGTGAGTGAGTGAGTGAGTGAGTGAGTGAGTGAGTGAGTGAGTGAGTGAGTGAGTGGGTGGGACGCGGGGCGCTCTCTCTTAAAAACGAGGACCCAGCACCACAGGATGGTTGGGAGCAAGGAACAGGTAGAGGTATGGGTACCGCTTCCTCCTCCGAACATTGTGGCTTCCCCCCTCCCTCCTTCCGGCCCCTCGTTTCCGCCCTCTCCGCGCCACGTGGCGCCTCCTCCTCCTCCTCCTCCTCCTCCTCCTCCTCCGTGCCTCGCCATGCCCCAGATCGCTCCCCGCCGCTGCTCGGCCGCCGACTCTGCCTCTCCTGCGGCCGCGGGCCTACAGTGGAGACCCATGCCAAGAAACACCCTGCTGGCCTCCAGGGTGCCTTTCGATGGCTTTGCGATGGAAAGCGTGACGTTCCCACACCAAACATCAATGGACGTCCTGGGATCTCAGGGTTGGGTTTCTTGTGGAAGGTGTCCCGTGGACTGGCCTCCACTGCAAATTAGCCTAGCGAGGGAACCAACCAGATGCAGTTGTAAGTGCCGCGGTTGTGGGTATCGTCGTCGGTGGCACTCCCTGTGGGCCACGAAGCGCTGTACTGGGCGGGGGAGACGCATGCGAACTTTGCCACTGAGACTTTCGGTGGAGCTCCCTATGGGGCCACGAAACGCTGTACTGGGTGGGTGAAACGCAAGGAACAAGGGCTATGCTGGGTGGTGGCTGACGCATGCGGGCGGTGCCACTGGGACCCTCGGTGGAGCCCCCTCTGGGGCCACGAAACGCTGTACTAGGTGGGTGAAACGCAGGGGAGCAAGGGTTTTGCTGGGTGGTGGCTGACGCATGCGGGCGGTGCCACTGGGACCCTCGGTGGAGCCCCCTATGGGGCCACCAAACGCTGTACTAGGTGGGTGAAACGCAGGGGATCAAGGGTTTTGCTGGGTGGTGGCTGACGCATGCGGGCGGTGCAACTGGGACCTTCGGTAGAGCCCCCTATGGGGCCACGAAACGCTGTGCTGGGTGCGCGAAACGCAGGGAGCAAGGGCTGTGCTGGGTGGTGGCGGACGCATGCAGGCGGTGCCACGCGTGGGCCTCATTTTCGGGTCGGCGCTGCGCTCCCGTCGTTCAGGATGGCGCTCCCGCCTCAGCGTTAGGTCTCGCAGGTCCCACAAGTTTCGCAGGTCTCGAGTGCCCCACAGGTTCCGCAGGACCACAAGCGTCGCAGGTCGTCCCACAGGTCTCACAGGTACCACCGGTCTGACAGAATCCACAGGTCCCACAGGCCCCGCGGGTCCCGGAGGCCTCGCATGCCCCACAGGTCCCGCAGGTCCGACAGGTCCTGCAGGTCCCACGCTGAAGCGAGAGTACGTTTCTGGAAAACGGTAAACAAGCGGATTGCAACAAGAAACCATGTGAAAAGCCAGTTCACGAAAATGCTGCACAAAAGAACAGGACGTGAAGTGGGGGTGAATACTCTCGGGGCATGTTCGGGGGAGACAGAGGCGAGTAGCATTCAGATCGTGCAACTGAGGGAGGAGGGCCCCCACCTCACCCCGGCCTGCTCCTCCCTCGGTCCCTCCTCTGTCCTCCCTCCCCCTCCGTTCTCTTCACCTCCTCCCCTCCCCCTCCCCACAGTCCTCCCTCCGCCCCGCTTTGATCAAGCCCCCAGGGCGAGGGCGAGGCCCAAAAGGGGGCGCGGCGGGGGCCGCCCGCACGAGTCTGGACACGCGCACGACCAGGGCGAACGCGAACCACGCAGAGTCCGGATCCAGGTGCTTATCCAGGCCATCGGGGTGGCTGGCGAACATGATCAGAGGGAAGAGCACGACCTGAGGGCAGCAGGAGGAGGAGGGCAGCGCGAGGAGGAGGAGGACGACGACGACGAGGAGGACGCCGATGGCGAAGACGAGGCGGGCGGACAGGCACAAACATGTGTGGAGGGTATACAGTCGGGTGGGCCAGTGCCAGGCCCCAAGACCCGAGGATGACTCCAGGTCCTGCCAGACTGGCGTGCAGCCCGCACTCTTGCGGTCACTGTCCTGCCCAATCGAGACGGTAAACGCCGCATGCACGTACCCTCATGCTGGGCCCACAGAGCCGCTTCCAAAGCAAGGGTGGGCATGCCAGGGGCCGGCGGAGGGCCGCAGACGCTTCGGAGAGGAGGCACCGCATGCCCGACACCTCCATCGCTCGGGGCTGGCACTGGCGGCGGAGGGGGAGGTGAAACCGTGCACCCTGGGAGGAGTGCGAGGCGGGCATGCATCCGTATCCTCAGCCTGGGAGCCGCCGTCCTGGTGCCCCGGCGGGCGGTGGATGTGGACATGTGTTGGCCCCCCGGGGCCCCGAACCTGTCCATATCCACCGCCTGTGGAGATCCGCGTAGATCGATCCCCCTGGCCGTGGTTATGGATAAATCCCAGCCTCGGAAGGAAGGCAGAGGAGATGAACCCGACACTCGGCCTGCGAGAACATGGGTCGGCCACTGCACGAGCATGGATCCCCTGGCCCCGAGTACGGAAGCGTGCTACCCTCAGATCCGACGTTGCGAACAAAATACCTCATCGCGAAACATCCAAATCGGAGCCTTAGACCACATCTTTCTGCGGCAGTTTCCGAGCGAGATCGATTTGCGAGGGTCCTGGTGCCCATCATGAGGCGAAATCGCCTGGTGTGAACAATTGCATCGCCGAGACCTGGGGGTTCGAGTGGGGGATCGCCTGCAGGGCTGATTTACCCGAAAAATCCCGCCGAATCTACAACAAACATGTACAATGTTCGTAGATCTACAATAGGGAGGACGAGGGAGGACGAGGGAGGAGGAGGAGGAGGAGGAGGAGGAGGCGGAGGAGGAGGAGGAGGAGGAGGCGGAGGTGGAGGAGGCGGATGAGGAGCAGGAGGAGGAGGAGGAGGAGGGAGGGGCGAGGAGGAAAGGAGGAGGCGGAGGACGAAGAAGGGGCAAGGAGGAGGGGGGGAGGGGGGGGGAGGGAGGAGGAGGGAGGGGGGGAGGGAGGAGCGGGGAGGGAGGAGGTAGGGAGGAGAGGATCTCAGGGTTACGGATGAGGGGACACGAGGCCGCCAGGCAAGGCACGCCCCGAGGCCAGCGACCACACGGGGCTGCCTGCTGCGGACGACGAGCAGAAGACAGCGACGCGGGGGAGGAGGCGCTCGCCAGCGGGAGGCGACTTCCGACGCGCCATGCAGGAGCGGGGGGCAACGCCAGGGCCGCTAGGGCGGGACCAGCTCAGGGGGGAAGCACAGACCTGGAACAGGCAGCACGTCGCCGACAGTTCGGCGGCAGGCCCCCAAGGGCGGATCCGCGCGCTCCTGGGCGGGGTGGGGCCATCGAGCCCCCCGCCGGCGATTAATGGGCGACTGGAGGTCGCTGCATCCCCCCGTGAGCCTGTACACCCCCCTGACGCCGCCCCTGAACTTGCCGTCGCTCGGATCTCCACTTCCCGTGCATTCGTCGATTTCGCGCGTGTTTTTTTGGTTGCTCGATGGTCCAGGATGGTCCTCGATGGTTCTCGCCGAGAAAACATGCACACGTCCGAGCGGTGCCAAGCGAAGGAGAGGCGGAGGAGGAGGCGGGGGGTCCGGGAGGCCGAGAGGGGCAGGGCGGGGGAGGCGGCTCTGCGCGGGCCTCGCCTCTCTCAGCCCGGGCGGCGGGGCCAAGGGGGACTGCTCGCTGCCACTCGGGGGGCGATGGGGGGCTGCTCGCGAGCGGCGAGCGCGTCTCTGTCCACGCCCTCGCGGTCTGGACTCCAGGGCGCGATCCCGCGGATGCGCGGTCGCACGGGTGCGTTCCGCGCGGGGCATCCGCGAAGAATCGCTCCGCATCCGCAGGGCCAGGGGCCCGACCACGGATGCATTCCGCGCGGGGCATCCGCGAAAGAAACGCCCCGTATCCGCAGGGTCGCGGCCCAGGGGCCTGGCCCGCGAGGCCGCGGATATGCTATTCGCCAACGAGGAGGGCGAAGGGGATGACGGGGGGGGATGGCGGAGCCTTCTTTCCGGATAGCGGACCAGGACACATCGGAGATCTCATCAGGAGGTTATGATGGATGTGTCTCAGACGCCGCGGTCGTTCCAGCGCCCCAGAACGCTCCGAGAGAGTTCCAGAACGCTCTGGAACGATCTGCCCTGGGCCCGCCCGACTTATCATGTCAGAGCGAACTGCAATTTTGGTGGCAGCTCATGGAAGCCCCCCATACCATCTTGATGGCGCTTGCGAGTCGACGCGAGTCGACTCGGATCGACGCTGGATCGACGCCACATCGCCGCCACATCGACGCTAATCGAAGCGAGTTCGGCGCTATCTCAGCGCTTACCAAACCATAATCGACGCTAATGCACTCCAAAGACGGAATTGCGATGGCGTGCTAGGCTCCCGTGATTTGCTACCGAATTCTCCCGCTCCTGAGCCCACCCGACTGATCGTTTCAGAGTGAATCCCAACCAAGTGTATGTGATACGCCGCCTACTTTGCCTACCAGGTCGGCTCAGAGCGCGGGGTCGATGTGGCAGAGAAGGCAGGCCTCGGAGTTCGCCCTCTGGGCGCTTCGTGTGGTCTTACTCTGCTGCTTGGTGGACCACTTCAGAACGGGCACCCTCCTCTTCCCCCTCCTTGCCCCTTCCTCCTCCTCCTCCTCCTCCTCCTCCTCCTCCTCCTCCTTCTCCTCCTCGGTCGGTCGGTCGGTCGATGAAGGCCTCTGAGTCACGCAGCCTATCACAGTGGATTAAGTGGAGAGGGGGCAGCAAGCAGAGGCAGCAAAGGGGATTAAAAGAACTGGCCGCACCACACCTAAGCTGGCAGGACGTTCCCCTCATCACCCTCATCCCCCAGAGGTTCCAAACCATAAGGGTCCAGCCTGAGCTCCAGCTCAGTGAGCTCGGGGGCAAGGTCACGGTGATTGGATGACTGGATGAGAGCGGCGAATTCCAGGGCCACGCAAGCAAGAGGCGGGAGAGTGGACACGAGAGGGATGGAAGCTTGCACACCAGACAATAGAATGCTACTCCCTTCGCAATCCACTCTACATCCCTCAAGCACGCTCACCTCTTTAAGTCCCCAAATTGTGGGTTGCGAGGCTTCGTTGGCCCACGGGACATGCATGATGCCAAATGGTACTTGCGCGCCCCGACAGGCGTGCGTCAACCAGAGCACCGCCCTAAGAGCGCGATTGTCCTCCCGTACGGGAGTGAACTCTACTTCACGGAGGGCTCTCCTTCCCCGAGGAGAGCTGGGGTCCCGCGGCAAACGTGTACGTGCCCCCCTTCAGCCTGCCAGGTACCTGTGGGGGGCTCAGCCCAAAGCCCCCCAACAAAACCGTCCTGGATGAGCTGAGCCCAAAAGCGTAGCACGTGTGGCAGCGTAAGCTGTCCCCACCCTTCCTGACCCCCTAAGGTGGGAATGCTGGCCCTTTTTTCCACTGTTCGCCAATTCTCGTTCAAGTGACTCAATAAAGTCACCGTCGTGCCTGTTTCCCGTGTACAGGCACAAGAAGATAGACCTTGGCTCCAACCCTTCCTTGCTCGGTCCTGGGTCAGTCGGGTTTGGCTTCTGCCGAGGTTTGGGGATGGGGACGCACACAGCGGGAGGGAGGCAAGGAGGCTCCAGAGGCCCCAAGCGAGCCTCTATACAGAACGAGGGTCCAAAGAGCTGCACGGGGGGAACTCTGCCCAATTATCACTCTTACCTTTGCTGCGATTCTTCTTCTGCACCTCTCTCCCAGCATCCCTCCAGACTTGCATCTCCCCCTCCCCAGCCTTGTATCCTGCCTGGTCCCATGCCAATCTGCATGTGTGGGACCTTCTTAAATGAGCCTGAAGGCGGTCTGGGGTATGCCATTGTTTCCTGCAGCACAGGCACTCCGTGCCCGCGGCCCAGCACATCGGACCCCTCATGTTTTTATGTTGCCTAGCCATGTGCATGTTATAAGTCCTGATCTGATCTGTCGCGAAACCACATTCGTAGCACGCATACATGGTGATAGTGCCTTCTGGAACTTCGTTAGCAGTGGGCCTCTCATTCTGGATGAGCTGGATGCGCCTGTCAAGCTGCATCGCTCGATCATCTTCTTCAAAATTATGCTGCGCTCTGGCGGCCGCCTTGGCCACTCGTCGAAGGAATGCGCGCGGCTCCGTCCTGGCCTCCGCGAGCCAGCACAGCAAGGACGCCTGGCGCCGCAGCTCCCCTTTGAGGCAAAGCGGAGTCATCCATCTTAGATCACCTGCCACTTGCACTAGCCAGCCGCTGTTTTCTTGAAAAAGAAACTCAATTGCAACTCTGAGTGCTGGCGGTGCTTGACGCAGCAGCCTGGGTAAGTACCTGAGGCGCGCCACCCGCAGCACATCTTTTGCCTCCATCCTGTGCACTTGTGACAAAATGTCTTTGTGTGCAATGTGTCCTACGTCGGAATTGCTGATCGACAGTCCCAGGGCGGCCCTGTAGGGCCTTATCTGAGCATTGAGAAGTTTTTGTTTGGCGAGTCGCGTGCTGAGCTGGCCCCAGATGGAGGCATTGTAAAAAAAGCCCCGTGAGAGCGAAACTTTCCGCATATCTGACTTTCAGCTTAAGCCTGAGCTTCTTCCTAGGCCCAAGGGTGCGCTGAATTGGCCGCACCTCACTAGCCACCGAGGCTATCCTGTAGGGCTATCTCATCCGACATGTCGAGACGATCGTTGATCATGGTACCCAGTGCCTTGACAGTACGCTTCACTTGAACAGCCGCTCCAAGGGAGGGGATGCACACTTCTCGGCCCTGGGGTCCCCAAAACTCCTGCTGAGCCTTTTTGGTGCCTGGTCCCACAGGAATGATGAGCGCAGCGGTCTTACTTAGATTGAGCCGCAATCCGCTGTTAAAGGTCACTTCTGCCAAATGTTCGGTGGCCTTCACGAGCGCAGCTCGTGTATCAGCCGCCTGGTCAATGGCACAGAGTACAGTGAGATCATCAACGAAAGAGATGGTATCATGCGCCTGGTCTAAATCCGTTTCCTGCGCAAACCTAACGGCCCCTGGCTCCAAATCTGGCTTCCACGTGAGCCCTTCTTCATTAAGCCTGGCCTGGACGTCCCGAATCATCGGGGAAAAAACGTAGTTGAAAGCGTCAGTCGCTAGGACCGTCCCAGGTTTGGTTCCCAGCATGGGTTTCTCAAATCCTTTGGCGTTCTTGCACGCCCAAAATCCCGAGGATAGGGCCGCAGAAAAAAAAAATGAGATGTTCACTGGTGGAGCACTGCTCTAAAATAGGCGTCTGGGCAAGATGCTGCACTGCATGCATTAGTGCAGGATGGACAGGCAAGGATGGAAGTGCAAGTTGCTGCTTTGCATATTGCAAAGACTTTGCCTGATCACAGTGTAAAAAGCGCTATGCTGCTCTTGCCTGCTCTCATGTGCATGTGCAGCTTAGCCGCTATGAAGTGAGTAGCAAAATCCGTCCCCATGCCTACTCTGCCTCCACACTGGGATGCTTCCAGTGAGATGGCCATGACCGCCTGGACCTGCGCGCGGATGTGTTTGTGATAAACTTTACTGATGGTCGAGGTGAGTAGTCTGTTCCTTCTGCTCGAAGCATATGGCCCATCTGGGCCCTTGGGGATGCCCACGACAACTCCCTGCTTGAAACCCAAAGGCTCGGTACCGATCAGGCTGGCTTTAAACAGCACTGGGTGCCAGACCCTCGCCAGAGCTTTTGGCACAACCCGCTGAAGCTCCCCCGCGGCATTGTCAGGCGTGGCTTTGCCAGCAGGAACCTTGGCCAGGGCCCTTTGCAGAGCTCCCTTGGTGATGAGTCTCTTGACCTCTCTGGTGGTGGTAGCCGGCGGAGCTGGCGTAGCCGAGTTGTAAGCTGCAGCAATGTCGCTTGGCTGAGCATCCAAGCCGAACTCAATCTCGCCAAAATGGCGCTGGAGATCGTCAGCCTGCGCTTCTAGCGTAGTAAGAACGGTGCCATCTGGTGCCTTTCTGAGCGGGAAGAATGCCTGCTTCTTGGATCTTTTGCCTCCTAGCATGAGCAAGCGCTTAACTTTGGTCCACTCAGAGCGTGGGAGTTTGGCATCTATGCTTAAATTGATCCCTTCACTCTGCTGCTCAAGTAGGGCGCAAAAATCATGATCTATGAGCTCTCGCAGTAAGGGCTGCGTACTGCGCACGAACCCCACAATGGCCAGCGCAAATTCTTCGGGCTGGGTCCGTTTATCAACGAAGGCCTGCGCCTCCGTGAGCACTACATTCCAACATTCTCTCACCGCGATCATCGTTTGAGACAGCATGGCGCCATCTCCATTGCAAGCTCTGTTGGGGTCGTCCGTGGCACCCCAAACAGGGAGGGGGTCGGCGGGGAAAGCGTCAGCCATATCCCCCCTGAGCTCTCCCTCTGCCACTTTGGATGCAAGCGCAAAGAGATGACCCACCGCCTCAGAAACTGATGTGTCCCTGACATGCTTTAGCACCTTGCGACACGCCCGTCGGACCCAAACAAGCTGGACCGTTCTGGGTCGAATATACGATTTACGGACCCTCTTGGATTCTCTACCGAAGGTGGTCTGCCCTAACTTCCTCACAAAATCAGCAGTTCTGGTGTACTGATCATTGAGATTAACACTCCAATCATCAAGCTGAAACCCATCCAACTCTTGAGCGAACAAAGCTTGGAGCTTGGGGTCCCTAAGTTTGATGGGGTCAATGGGCCTTTCACCTTTGGGGGGGGCTGCCATTTGGTATCCCAAGCAAGTTGGACCACCACGGGAAAATGGTCATCGTGCTTACGACACGCTTCCAAATCATAGAGTACCTTACATGACTGGGCCGTGGCCACAAGAGGTTCGGCCAGCAGGATGTAGTCCAGCCTACCCCACTCTCTTTTCTGGGAGACATAGGTGTGTCCTCCCTCTGTGGGGTGCAAAAGAGTGTTGATGGCCGCGAGCTTGTTGGTCCTGAGGCAATTACGCATGGAGCTCCCACTCGTATCCTCTTGCTCAATTGGGCTCGCGTTGCCTACCCATTGTGATTGCACCGATCCTAATGCAGCGTTGCCGTCAACACACACAATGTCGCATGGCCAGATGTCCAACTTCCTGTTAAGCTCATCCCAAAACCCCTTTCGGTCCGCCACACGCGCCCCCCTATGTGGGGCGTGGGCCACACATATCGTTTGCTGGAAGGCTGGCGCATTGACTTTTACGATAAGGATCCTGGGCGTGGCATCCAGAGCTTGAAAATGCTGCGGTTGAAACCTGAGCACCTTGCCTCCTAGCGTGCCGTAGGGGGTATCGAGGTCGGCCCAGAGCTCCACTCCTAGGCTGTGGTCCTCGTGCCCAGCAGCGATCCTCATGTGCGAGAGGCTGCGATGGCCTTTGAGTGAACGCTCATTCCTTCCTTCTTGTATGCCAATGATGTGAAATTTCTCACGATGGAATTGCTCGCGGAGCAAATCGAGCCTACGCATGCGCTCTTTGCCTTTGGAGCCCTTACGGGCCTCTTCCCTCATGGACTGTGGGTTGTACGAGCAAATATTTACGACCACTTGTGCTTGCTTGACAGCGACTGGGCCTGGACTCTCGGGCCCTTGATAGATGTGGCCAGCTTTGGCCGTGGTGTCTGGCAACACTCCTTGAAGCTTACCCCCCGCCTGATGGAAAAAACAGGGTGGATAGGCATGGCTGTCTTGAGTACTATACTGCAGCCATTCCCATTCTCTGGACGGAGCATATTTGATGGCCCCTATGAGGCCAATCGGCAGCCCCAGCAAGGGAAGAGGATTTTTGAGGGCCACGGCTTTGGCAACGTTGTCGGCCAGGGTGTTCCATGGGTGCCCGACGTGAGCCTTTTGGTGTTGAAGGTCCAATTGGACCTGGGACCGCACTGTCTGGAACATCGCGTGAGCAACTGTGCCTAATTCCTTGTCCGATGCTGGCAGCACAGACCCTCCCAAAGTGGAGAGCGCACAGAGGGAGTCGCTGATGAGGCTGACCATGCAGCCTGGGCGGGTGGTGCCTATCCATATCAGGGCCCATATGCTGGCAAGCAACTCTAAAGTCGCGCTGCTGGCTGCTTCTACTGGCAGCTCCATGTCATGCGACCCATCAATGTCACCGTACAGCTGCCCCATGTCGATAAACCCCTGTTGATCATGCCCAGTGACCACCACTGCCCATGCTGCTGCCCCCCCCTCCCGAAATAGGGAGCCGTCGGTGTAGACATAGATGTGGTCGCAGGACGTGGAGCGGCATGGGCAGTAGGTCATCGCCATTTGGGCTGGTCCCTCCAGGACACCGGTGGCGATCATCGCTTCAACGGAGAGATGCGCCAATCTCGGGGGGCTCTCCCTTCCCAGTACATCCCTGAGCGTGGGCAAAGCATGCAACGGACAGTAGAGTTGGTCTTGCGCTCGTGATGGGATGGTAGCCAAGGGAAGCGTGCCGAAGGGGTTTGGGGAGTCCAACACCTGACTCAAATTTGCTGGCCTCGGGTTTGCCCTGCTGAGGTCCGAGGGGTCCTGAGTGGTCACTTCGCTGCCAGCGCCCCCCCCTCGCCCTTCCCTGTTATCATGCTGGCTGCTAGGCATGCTTGTTGTGCACGCCATCGCAGCATTGCATTGGGTTGGAAAATCGGTGCGGCTCAGTTCAGACCACGCATCTGCGTCAGTGCTTAGCCTGGCGGGAGAATGAACAGCTTCAGACTGCCTAGCAACAGGACTCTTCTTTCCTACTACGCTATGGCTGCAACTGATAGTTGGCCTGCCAGCGTCCTCACGTGCCTGGTCCTGGTTGGGACGTCGCCTGGGCACCTGCTGCGAGGTCGCTTGGGTCACATCTTCTCCTGGGACGCTAGCTTGCGGCACTTCATCACTGGAACGAGTTTGCCGAAATACGTCCTGGCACGCTTGCTTTTGATCCCGTCTGGCACGGGCCCTGAGCGGAGTCACCTGAGTTTGGATAGTGGGAGGCACATCGGGGTCATACGTTCTGATGGTTACTCCCCCCATATGATATTCTTTTTCCCGTTAGATCCAGTCACGCTGTGACCAGCGCATTGCCCATCTCGAAGCTGACGCTGATGAGGCACATCCTGTTGTTGACATGGTCCTTGAGCGGCATGCCTTGTTGCCTCATCTACCAACGCAATGCCATCCCTGGTATCATTGTGGTATTTGTAGTGACCATCTCCATATATCCAATAATCTGAAGATGTGACTTCATGGGCACGTTGGGGTGCTCCGTGGCCTAACCCCTCGCCACGCAGGGGCCTATTGCGGTCTAACCCCTCACCGCGCTGGGGTCCCATGTGGCCTCACCCCTCGCCACGCAGGGGCCTGCTGCGGTCCAACCCCTCATCACTATGGGGTCCGCCGTGGCCTAACCCCTCGCCACGCTGGGGATCGTTGCGGTCTAACCCCTCACCGCGCTGGGGTACTCCGTGGCCTAACCCCTCGCCACGCTGGGGCCTATTGCGGTCTAACCCCTCACCGCGCTGGGGTCCCATGTGGCCTAACCCCTCGCCACGCAGGGGCCTGCTGCGGTCCAACCCCTCATCACTATGGGGTCCGCCGTGGCCTAACCCCTCGCCACGCTGGGGATCGTTGCGGTCTAACCCCTCACCGCGCTGGGGTACTCCGTGGCCTAACCCCTCGCCACGCTGGGGCCTGCTGCGGTCTAACCCCTCACCGCGCGGGGGTAAGCCGAGTCTCGTACTGCCCCCGTCCTCGGTGCTACTGCCCACTGGCACGGGCGAGGTCCCCCGACTATGCCACTCGCTGTGTTCGCGGTTCACGTGGTATCCGCGGGCCAAGCCCTCCCCCTCGCGTTCAGTCCGTCGGTTTCCCAGGGTATGGGTCCGCTCTGTTAGTTGCGAGGTCCTGTCCACCACACTGTTCGTCAAAAGTTCCGCGTCATGCTCACTGGGCTCGTCAGGGACCTCCGCCTCTAGCCTCTGCTTGCCTTTGGCACTGCGGTCTACCCCCTCACCGCGCAAGGGATTTTCGTGGCCTAACCCCTCGCCACGCAGGGGTTCCACGCGGTCTAACCCCTCACCGCGCTGGGGAAAATCGCCGAAAATCTTCTCCAAGTCCCGCCGCAGGTCTGTGTCGTCGTAATCTGCCGTCATCCCGGACTGTGCAATCTCTGAGGGGGCACGAAAGGTAGCGAATCGCACCCGTGGCGAGACACCATGAGCCTCCTCTGTGGAATGCTTCGAGCGATGCGTCTCTTCCACCTTCCGCGTAGAAGAATCTAATTGCATCATGCTGGTGACGTCACTGATGTCGTTGTGTAGTTCTTCCGCTTCATCGTGCCCTTCCTGTTGTTGCTGCGGGGGTGGTATCCCCACTGCAGTTCCATCGCCAGCTCGGCGAGCACGATGTGCTGCAAGCAGGTGCTGCCAGACCTGTGGAGGATCGTGTACATCCTGTGCGAGTATTTGCCATGCCGTCCTGCCAGTTGGTTGGCCTGGCTGCATGCGATCAACTGCCTGACATTCCAAGTCATCTAGTACTTGCCGAAGTTGATCTCGCTCTAGATCCACGTGTTCTGGAACTTGTGCACGTAGTGCCAGCTGCGCTCGTGCTCTGCGCAGGCAAAGTAGTCCGCGCAGCGTCTGAGCTCGACACCTTCGTGCATCTACTTCCGCCTCACGCCGTAGTCGCTGCACAACTTCCTTTATATGTGGTTGCGCTGTATGCCATGCTTCATTGCATATCTGCTGAGCCATTTCAGCCAGATCCTCCTGAGGGTTGCGGCTGTACTCTGGCCTTTGTAGTAGATCGCTTGTGGCTGCAGGTATACACCAATAGAGCCAGTCGTTGAATGCCACCTTCGAATCCCACATAGCTTGCTCAAAGCTCCATGCCCGTGCCGCGGTGGATAACTTATAGCGAAGTTCTGCTCGCTTGGCCTCGACTTGTTCGTGCCGCGGCTGTTCTGGCTCAGGTGCAAAAGGTGCTGTGCAGCTGACCTGGGCCTGGCACTCTTTCATTGTGTAGTACTGCTCCTCGTCGGCGTCCTTGAAGGAACATTCATCGTAGTTCTGGGTGTTCTTCCCCTTGCCAGTTTGCCTTTGTCCAGGCTTCTCCGCACATGTCCATTGCCATTTTCCGCATGTCACCATGCGTACTGGCTATCTGGCTGTAAATAGGGAAGACGCACATGTCGGCCATGATGTGTGGAACGCTCCACTTCATCCAATCTTGCTGCAACTTGTCCGTGTTGGTCCATGTTCTTACTCTGATGCGGAGGTACTTCTTTAGCCTGTTGACGTAGTACCTTGAGGCATACTGTACATGCTCGTTGCATATGTTTATGGTAGCCTCAGACTGCATGAGCACCACATTGTCATTGTCATCCGAGCTTCCGATGTCGCCGCCTTCGTCACTGACCTCTTCCCCAAATAGCGGTATCTCCACGTCAGGGTTTGCGCCAATTGCCGTTATTTCTGGTAGTAGTGTATTGCCCACCTCGCTTTCGGGTGGATGGTCCATTTCCAGCATCGGCGTGGGCCTGTCTCCTATTTGAAGCAATGAGGTAGTGAATATTCTCCTATACGTAAGGACGTCAAGCCTGGTGATGTAAGTATCAACGTTTTGGTCATTGCTGATCTGAATACTTTGCATCCCCGCTAGGCGCTGCCGTGCTTGTCGTAGCTCTTGTTGTCTCCGAGGTACCATATGTAGCCATTGTATTCGATCGTTGTCGAAGAGCTGGCGATATTGCCGAAGAAACTCCTGCCTGGCTTGGTGCCCTGAGTACCAAACTCTATCGCAGATATCTTTGGTCATGATACGTCTTTCATGATATGTGGTCCATAGCCTTTGCAGGCTTGGACCTTGTCTCAACATCATATCGACCAGGGGTAAACACCACGTGTTCCAGTCAGCCTGGGCCTCTGGCGGTGACCAAACTGCAGCTTCTGTCGCCCAATGGTCAATTTCATCCTCAAGCTGATTTGTAAGCATCCATCTGGCCATCATAGCCTGTGCTTCCTCCACTGTACCCCTGCACACTGCGCACCGTGCCTCAGCGTGCCCTTCACGTCGTCGAGGCTCTCGTCGCCGTTGCTGTGAGCTGAGGTACGCCATGATGCAGTAGTCACTGTTGTTAATGTAGCGCGTGTCCTGAGGGTGGTATCCGTCCACGTCCTCGTAGATGCGGTGCTCTTTGTGCATGAGACTGACTTGCCCTGTTGAATCATCCTTTGTCTCGTACTCATCCTGAGCGAGCTGCTGCAAGTGAGCGCGCTTGATGGGGCTTATGAAAGCCTTTTGCCATATGATGACCGTCGTGCCCTGGCGGTATACCATGCCCTGATCCTTGAGCTCCGGATATAATTGAGCATCGACTTGATGTGGTAGTAAGTGTATCGGGGGCTATCCAGATTGATGCGGTAGCAGCTGCGGAGATGACCTTGCCCTCCCGCAGATAGATCCAGTTGATGTCTCTGCCACCTGAGTGCATCGAAGCCCTGGAGGATGCACTGCTGCCATTGCTGCTGGTCGAGTTCTTTCATAGTTTTTAATGCTCGAACTTCAGCTGTCCTTCTGCTGTCGCTTTCATCCCAAGCTACATTGCAGACGGCCTTCGCCAACAGTAGTGTCCTGTGCGTGTCGACGTAGCCTTCATCATCCAAGACCGAGTCCCTGAGCCCTGGTTGACTGATAATGGCTGTGCACACGTAAGGTGTGCCCCATAGTAGCCAATCTGTCCTCGCAATATCCTTGCTGCTCCAGGCCGCCTCCGCTGTCCATGAAATGGCACTTGCCCTGAGCTTCCCTGCCAACTGCTGGTAGGATGCGTTTCCAACTAAGCCTCTGAGGGTCGCGTTCACGCCTTCTGCGTCGGAGCAATGACTGTTGGAGAGCACGCGTCCTCCATGGCAGCGGCCTGAGGTTCTTCCACTGCCAGTGTTTTGTGTGCAGCTGGATGTGGGTCTCCCTCTGCCAACCTCTTCTCTGCCGCTGCGGCTGTTGCATCGCCCTTGCTTGCCCCCTTGGCTGAGAAAGCTGCCATTGTAGCTGCTCCGTGCCCTTGGAGGTGCGCTCCTGGTAGCAGGCTGATTGGAGGCCCTGTGCAAGGGAAAGCCTCTTGCCCTGGGGAGCAAGGTTGGGTTGGCATCAGCGCTTGTGCCTGCTGGCTGCTGAGGACTGGCGTCTCTGGCATTGCCCACATCTGCGTGGGTGATGGGTACCCTTGAGAGAAAAGGGGCCCCCCCTTCGGCGGCGGCGGTGGCTGCTGGGTCTGTGATGACAGAGGCGTTGGTGCCTCTGCCGCTTCTCTCGCCACTAGCGCGGCTGCCGACGCTGCTGCCGCTGCCTCTGCCTCTGGTGTAATGAAAGGCATCGCCCCTCTCATTGGCACACTTGCTGAGGCTTGCACCAGTATTGGGCTGGCTGGCTGTGGCTGAATCGGCGCTGCAGGCTGCACCGCTGAATGATGTCCCGCAGCGGGCTGTCCATCCGCCGCAAGATTCATGGCGGCTCTCAAATTGGCGGCGTAGTGCTCCCTTTGCATGCGCTGCTCGTGCTCGTGGGCCATCTGCCTCTGCATAATGAAGGCTTGCTGCGCCTGCTGCTGCACATTTGCCTGCTGCGACATTGTCGCTGCCGCTGCCGCTGCTGCCTGCGCCAAGGCCACTGCTCCCGTGGCATCTGTGGGCCACGGGGGTGGGTGCGGTCCTGCTGCGCTGGGCTGAAATTGCGGCCCAAGCGAAATGCCGTTGGCCTGGATGACCCTCTGGAGCTGAAAGATGGTGTCTTGCATCTGCTGCTGCTGCACGTACATCTGCTGAACCTGGCCCGTGTTGTCGACTTGCATTGTAGCACCGTTGTCGCCCGTTTGCACCGCGGGCTGCAGGTCGATCATCTCTTGGTGGATGCGATCGTCGATTTCCGATAGGGTTTCTTTTAGCTCGTCCAGCTGCTCGATCTGATCCATCTCCTGTGTCTCCAGGAGTGCCAGGCGATCCCTGGTGCCTTTGAGCGCTATCTCCACGTTGTTGATGCGCTGGACTGCCTCGTTCCGCTGCTGGCTGAGCGGCTTGAGCAGGTTGGCGCAGTGCTTGAGGACCGCCATTTCTTCTTTTGTCTCCTGGTCGCTCTTGCCGGCTCTCTGCGTAGCCAAGCAGATACTGCCCAGCGCCTCGAGCTTTGTCCTCAGATTGTCCTTGTAGGCCTTGATGCCCGTGTGGTATGGTGGCGGCTGCCATTCCTGCCAGAGGGGATGCGCCACTGCTTGACTGTGCAATGCTGGCGGTATTCTGCCGATGAGCTGATTGACTTGTCGCTCCTGGCCATATTGCTCTTTGACCGGCGGACGTGCCTTTGAGCGCGGCCTTGACTGCGGCCTGCCTTGCACCGTCCTGGGCTGTGATCTGCCCCGCTTTCGCTGATCCTAGGATTCGCCGCATGCCGAGCATGACCAGGACCAGGGTGCACACTTTATGCCACACTTGCAAGTCCAGCCGCCTGCTTCCATCTGGGCGCTGCCTGAAGGGCGCCGTGATGAATGGTGTTCCTGCAGCAGCCTGGCTGCTGCTGCCACCCGTAGTAGTGATCTGGCTTGTCCGCGCCGACGGCGCAGATGCCTGTGCCAGGCTGGCTCCCGCTCGCGGCTTCGCGAGCGGCTCGATCGAGCGCGGGCTCCAGCGGCAGCCGAGCGAGGCGTGGTCTCGCTATGGCGGCCGCGCGGCCACGCTGGGGTCCCTGGCCGATGGGCTGCCCTATGTCCCGCGGGCTGCCCTGAAGCCAAGACGCCTCTCCTCCTCCTCCTCCTCCTCCTCCTCCTCCCTCCTCCTCCTCCTCCTCCTCCTCCTCCTCCTCCAGTTCCTCCTCCTCCTCCTCCTCCTCCTCCTCCTCTTCCTCCTCCTCCGCCTTTTCCCGATCATCCTGCGCGTCTTCCTGCGAATAACAAACGACTCGTGCAGGCAACTTGCACGCGTTCGAAATTCTGCCACTAAACTGTTTCTGGACTTCGCCCAGGAGGTCCCGTGCGCGGTCCCGCGGCTCCGAACGTGCTGGGGCGTTCCGCAGCGCCCGCGGGGCCCAGACTGGCCCTCTGGAGGGCGAGCCCACAATCAAGCCCACTGGAAGATGTCAAGCAGAGTAGGGGCCCGTCCACAAGAACCCTTCCACGAGAAACCCAACCCTGAGACCCCGGGACGTCCATGGATGTGTGGTGTGGGCACGCCGCGCGTCCCACGGCAAGACCCTCGAAACCCAGGAAGCCCGGGGCACCCTGGAGGCAAGCAGGGCGTGCCCTGGCACGGGCCCCCGCTGCACGCTGTGCTGCCCCGCCCGAGGCGAGCTCCGCGAGCCTCCACGAACGTCAAGACCACGACCCAGGCGTCGCGGAGGAACAGCACGGACTGGAGGGCCGAGGTCGGGTCCCTGTAGGCCAAGAGGCGGATGATCCGCACGACCGTCGGAGACGGCGACCTGGCCTGCAGCCCGCTGCTGCTGCTGAAACCTGCCGCCGCGATTGCTCCTGGCGCTGCTGACGTTTACTGCGGACGTCTCCTCCCCAAAACATTCAAACAATACTCAGAAGAGGTCCAAAAGTGCTCAAAAAATAGTCCCCAAACTATTATTTGACTATCTTTGAATTTTCCCCATGTAGAGGGACAGGCCCGACTTAGAACGAGCCCCGCCGAGCCCGAAGCCCCGGGCGCCGCCGCGTCTTCACGCCTGGCGCTACCCCATCCCCACCACATCCCCTTCTGCAGCAGACCATCCTGCGCCACACGAGCTGGCCCCAGCGGGGGCAGCCTGACTGCGCAGGCTCCGGGCGCCTGCAGGAGCGCGCACGCCTCCCTTCGACCCAGCCGCGTGTCGTCCAACTAGGTTCCGCTGCACACCGCACGCGACGGGGGAATGGACGTCACCCCGCGTGCAGCCGAGACGAGCACAGCGGCATGCCACCGACCAGTGGGCTACGGCGCCACTCTAGCCCTTGAACTGACGTCCGCCCGCTGCGCCATGGGCGCGCCCGCCCCTCAGTAGATAGGTGGATGCAGGAGGCCCCGCTCGAACTCGCAGCGCAGCTCACAACCCTCCATCTCCCGACGCCATTCGCGAGGCACGCCCCGACACACAGGCCAAAACAAACAAACATACGCCCGGAGACGTGTGCAATTCTACTCCAAGGAAATCCGCTGGCCCCCTTGCGGGGCCACCAGGCTGTAGACCAAAGCGTGCTACTCCCTGCACCAGTTGCAGTTTCAAGTCTCCAGTGTTACAGTCCTGCTTTCTGCTTCCTATTGAAAATGGTTTCAGTCCGCACGAGGGGGGGAGCCCAAAAGGATCCAATGCACCACGCCTGGATCGCGTTCTCTGAATTCATGGGGGGCCGTGGGAAATGTAAAAATACATGAGATTCGCGTACCCGAGGCCATAATTCTTCGTAAATTGCGCAATGCTCGCGTCCCCGAGGCCACCAACCCTTTCAAATTACCCAATTCTTGCGTCCCCGAGGCCACAAACCCTAATAAGTTAGACCGTATTCGCGTCCCCGAGGCAACAAACCTTCGCAAATTACTCAGTATTCGCGTCCCCGAAGCCAGAAGCCTTCACAAATTACGCCGTATTCGCATCGCCGAGGCCAAGAGTGCTCCAAGGCGCCTGAAGACGGTTCCAAGACGGCCCAAGAGGGCCCAAAGAGGCCCCAAAAGCGCTCCAAGAGGCCTCCCGAGAGAGCCCCAAGAGGCCAACATCGTAGATTGTACGAAGGTTGTTGAAGGACTTTGGCCTTCTCGCATTTTCAGCTTTCCGACGCTCCAAAGACGGCTCAAAAAGCTCCAAAATCGCCCCAAGACAGCTCAAGACGCCTCCAAGAGGGCCCCAAGACGACCCAAGAGGGCTCCAAGATGGCCCAAGAAGCGCTCAAGACGGCCCAAGGGGGCTCCAAGATGGCCCCAGGGGCCCGAGCAGGGGAACACGAAGCGAACATTCGACAGTCGTGCCCCGAGAAGCCCCCAGAAGGACCCAAGAGGCCGCCGAGAGGCCCCAAGAGGCCCCAAGAGGCGCCCAAGACGCGCCCAAGAGGCATCCAAGAGGCCCAGAAGTTATCCCACGAGGCCCCTAAGAGGCCCCCAAGAGGCGCACAAACCGCCTCCAAGAGGCCCTCTTGGGGCTCCCCACGACACCCCAACACATCTACAAGAGGCCTCTGACCCACAACTCAAGCACGGTGGCGGGATGGGCTGAAGGCAACTAGGATCCGCCGCCCCCTGTTGACTCATCACAGGGGTGCCCGGCGTGCCGAATCCGTTCGCTTTTGGTTTTGGTTCTTCTCCCAGAAGAACTCTCCCTGGGGCTTCGGCCGGTCCCGCCGGCCACCCGAAAGGGACCTCAACGACCGCAAAAATTCTCCAAGACGGCTCAAGATGGCCTCTAAGATGGTCCCGTTGGCCCGAGATCGCCTCCAAGATGGCCAAAGATGGCGTCCGTTTCGCTAAAGATGGTCCAAGATGGCTTCGAAGACGGCCCGAGGGAGTCCAAGATGCGTTCAAGTTCGTCCAAGAAGCCTCCAAGACGGCCCAAGATGGCTCCAAGATGGCCTACGACTGGCAAGGAGGCCCCCAAGAAGCCTCCAAGACGTCCTCCAGGAAGGCCCGAAAGGGCAAAAATTATTGATGTTCCTTAGGTTGTTGAAGGCTTTGGGCATGTTCTTCATATCAGCTCTCCGACGGCCCAAGACGGCCCAAGAGGCCCCCAACATCGTCCCAAGAGCGCCCACGAGGCCTCCAAGGATGGCGCCATGACAGCCCAAGAGGCCCCCAAGAGGGCCCCAACAAGAGCCCAAGACGGCCCAAGATGGCCCCGAAGACGCCCAAGATGGCCTCCAAGACGGCCAAGATGGCCTCCAAGATGCCACCAAGACGGCCAAGAAGGCCTCCAAGACAGCAAATATGGCCCCAAAATGCACCCAAGACGGCCCCAAATGGCCTCAAGATGGCCTTAGACTGCCCAAAAAGCCCGCAAGAGGCCTCCAAGACGGCCCCAGAGCCCTCTAAGACGTCCGCCAGGAAGGCCTGAAAGGGTCAAAATGGCCTCCAGACGGCCAAGATGACCTTCAAGATGCCTCCAAGACGGCCAAGATGGCCTCCAAGACGGCGAAGAGGATCTCAAAGTCCACGAAAGATCCCTCCAAGACGGCCCAGGATGGCGTCCAAGACTGCCCCAAGACGCCTCCAAGATGGTCAATATGGCCCAAGATGGCCTCCAAGATGCGTCCAAGATGGCCAAGATGGCACCAAGAGAGCCCAAGAGCACTCCAATGTGGCCTCCATAACGGTCCAAACAAAAATGCCTCCAAGACCGCCAAGATGACCCAATTGAGCCCCAGAGTGCCTCAAGAGGCTCCCAAGAGGACTCTCCCTCCCTTCCCCTTTTTCCTCACTCTCCTCCTCTTCCCCGACCTCCTCCACGGGTTCCCCGAAGGCTTTCCAAACCGATTCGGGGAACACTCGTTCCGAAAACTTGACACAAATCTGACCCAACCTTCGGCCAGCAGGCCCCAAGACGCCTCCAAAAGCTCACGAGAGCCCCCAAGGGGCCCCGAACACGCCCACTCCTCACTCTCCTCCTCTTCCCCGACCTCCCCCACGTGTTCCCCGAAGGCTTTCCAAACCGATTCGGGCAACACATGGTCCGATAGCTTGGCAGGGCTCTGGCCTCAACGTTCGGCCACATGGGCGCTTCCGAAAGGGCGGGGGGCGGCGGTGCCTCGCAGTAGGCGCCTTCGATAACGCCCACGTCTCAATATGCGCCGATGATCCCCATCCGCCCCCGCATGGAGCTCCCAGATGCGCCAAGGCAGCGCCGAGACGCACCGACGCGACTCGAGTATATCCCCTTCTGATAGAGAGCGGGCCGGCGGCGGGGGGGCGAAGCCCTCACGGATAAATGAAACCACCGGTGGACAACCACGGTGGCCATCGGCAAAAACCAAATTTCTCTGGCTACACTCGGGAGGGGGAAAAAAACAGACACAATTAATCGTCCACTCCACAGAAAATATGGGAAAATATGGGAAGTGTGGGGGAAGACAAAAGACCCAAAAATGTAGGAAAATATGGGGAACCATTTTATGTGCGTGTATTTGTTTGTGTGTCCTTGGGCCCCTTCATACACGCAACAGAGGCCGCAGGCACGAGCGCCATCCCGTGCGCGGCTTCAGGAGGAGCGCGAGGGGCCACAGCCGAGCGCGCCAGCCGCTGCTACCGCACCTCGCACGGCGATCGGGGAGCACCCATGGGCCCACACCAGAGGCCACCCTGGCGACGGGTCACTCTTGCGTCTACCCGCGGCGACGATAGGGGCGAATAGCCCAGGGGCGGGCACAAGTGTTCGCCTGGAGCATCGCCGAAGGCATGGACCATCCGCGCCCCTGAATACACGGATTGCTCTCCCCTGGGCTATTCGCCCCCATCGTCGCCCCCGCGTGTAGTCGCTTTCTGCTCGAGTCTAACTTTTGCCGTACGCCTCGGCGTCGCTTTTTCGAGGCTGGCCAGACGGGTACTCTGCCAAGGATCGGTGGACCTGCCGGCGGTTCCCGGCCGAAGGCCTCGGCTCAGCTCCGTCGAGAAGAAGAGCAGGAAGGCGAGGTCCACGAGGATCACGACTGGTGGGCGCGACAGCACCGGCGTCGACTCGTAGTTCTCGGCCATCCAGAAGATCCAGAACACGTTCAGTGCGGTCACGAGCCATGTCAGAATTCTCCACCAGTAAGCCTGCACCTCGGCGTCTCTCCGGAGGTCGGTGTTGGCCACCCAGTCAGTCGCCGCCGCCGCTGGCCCAGGCGACCCCGTTAGCCAACGGGGAGTGCGGCTCTGGTGAAGGCCACCAACGAGAGAAAGGCGCAGTCCGTCTTCACGATCCTTCTGCAGCAAGGGCTTTCGCGAACCCCCCCAAACCCTGATTCAAAAGACGCGAATGCGTATTGGTCGAAAGCAGGCAATGCCAGAGAGGGGAGAGGGTAAGGGATGATGAAGGAAAATTGCACCCTGGCGATAAAACCAAACCTATCAGTGCGACAGCGCAAAACGAGAATACCCCCCCGCAGTGCGAGGGCGGAGAGGGGGAGAAGGTGCAAATGAATAAGGGGACAGCGATGGACAGGGATAGGGGCAAGAATGCTTGGCCCCCTGGCAAGGAGCCAAGTCAACACGTGCGGGAACGGAGCGCCCTCCGCACGATCGCATGGTCATGCCGAGTAATGGTGGCGTCATTGCGCGGCCTCACTGCACGATCGCAACGGAGCAAGCTTCGGCACACGCCGACAGCATCCGATCCGCCGATCGGGGGTCTCTTGAGCTCCGCGCCAGCCTCCCGCACCAGAGCCCGATATGTGCCCGTCTGTTGAACTGGCCGGAACTGGGTCCGCTTTTGTCTAGCGCGTCCCTAGGCAGAGTCCTGGCAGCCACACGTGTCCACGCGTAGGTAAACGCTCTGTTGGGAGCACCGCCTGAGAATTCTGGGGGACGGGGATATCAACCACCCTCGGTGCAGGGGGCATCATGCGCACTGCTAATCTTCTTGCTGTGCCTATCTCTCTCTTTCTCTCCGCCCCTTGCGCGCCCCAGGGGGAGCTCATACCGCCCGACGTGACGACCTCGTGCTCACGGAAAGCGTGGTTGGCTGAATGAGGCACCGTGGAGGTGCATTCAGGAGGGGAAAAACACACAGACACAATTAATCGTCGATTCCTCCGAAAAAGATAAGAAAATATGGGAAGTGGGGGGAAGACACAAACCCAGAAAATATGAATAAATATGGGGAATCCGCCCCAAGTCGTTCCAGACGGCTGAAGAGATGCGGGAGGCCCCCAGGACTGGCCAAGAAGGACTCCAATAAGCTCCCGAGGGCCAACCAACACGGAAGCCTGCAAGCACTGGCCACACCTCGAGTGACAGCACAAAAGGACGCCATGGGGCCCCATCCAATTACCTGGAGTTGCCCACTCATATCTGCCTGTGCCTGGCATATATCGGCAACCGTGCCGCCAGGCACTGAGCGGGGCGTATCCAGGTCCACGTGACTCCTCGGCATGGAAGAATGTCAGAGTGAGGGGGCCGAACGGTCATTATTTGTCCCTTGGTTCGTGGCTGAACTGGGGATGCGTGGTGAGGGTCCTGTTTGTTGCGTTGTTGTTGTTGTTGCTGCTGCTGCTGTTGTTAGTGTTATTGTTGGTGTTGTTAGTGTTGATGATGATGGTGTTGCTGTTGCTGATGTTGCTGCTGTTGGTGTTGGGATTGGTGTTGGTGCTGTTGGTGGTGTTGTTGCTGTTGCTGCGGTTATTCGTGTTGTTGTTGATGGTGGTGGTGGTGCTGTTGTTGTTGTTGCTAGTGTTGCTATTGTTGTTGGTGCTGGTATTGTTGTTGGTGTTGGTATTGCTGTTGGTGATGCTGTTGTTGTTGGTGTTGATAGTGTTGGTGTTGGTGTTGTTGATGATGTTACTGTTGCTGCTGTTGTTGTCGTCGCCGTCATCGTCGTCGTCGGCGTCGTCGTTGTTGTTTTTGGTGTTGCTGGCGGTGTTGTTATTATTGGTGTTGTTGGTGTTGGTGTTGGTGCTGTTGTTGTTAATGGTGGTGGTGTTGTGTTGTTGTTGGTGTTGTTGCTTGTCGTCATCCCACCCGCGACCCACCCGCGACCCACCCCGCGACCCACCCTGCGACCCACCCCGCGACCCACCCGCGACCCACCCTGCGACCCACCCCGCGACCCACCCGCGACCCACCCCGCGACCCACCCCGCGACCCACCCGCGACCCACCCGCGACCGATTTGCGACCCACCCGCGACCCACCCGCGAGGTACCCACATTGGTTTAACGAAAAAATCGGCGCCTGCGGCGGGCTCGATGTAGAAAGTGTGAAACTTTGGCGCCTGCGGCGGGCTTCAGAGTCTCGCAGACTGCCGACGTCCCCACCGTCCCCTCACTCTTATCTGCATATGCGGGGCGCTACGTCTTCCCTTATAAGGACCCACAGCCCTGAGTAAGTACAGAAGCCCCCAAGAAGGTCCAAGGGGGCCCCGAGACGGCCTCCAGAACGCTTCAAGACGCCCAAGATGGCGCTCAGACGGCCCAAAAAAGCTCAAGACGTACGAAGAAGGCTCCAAGAGGACCGCCCCGAGGGCCCAAGGGAACCACGCATCGCCCCATTCCCCTTTAGGAACGCGCGCATCCTCAGCATTTTCGCGTTGGGGGCCTGCGCGGTGCCCCCAAGACTACTGGCCAAGAGGCCCCCAAGATCGCCCCGGTACGACCCAGGAGGCTTCCAAGAGGGCCCCAGACGGCACAAGTGGGCCCCAACACGGTCCAAGAGACGACCCAAGAGGACCCCGAGAGAGCCCCAACAGTGCCCCAGAAGGGGAACACGAGCTGAGATTGCAGGCCGTCCGCCCCCCCCCCAGATGCTCCCTGAGAAGCTCACCGCAGTTCTCCGAGAGAAGTTCGGAAACAAACCACTAAGTATACACGTAAGACGCTCCAGAGAGCCTTCCGATTGCTACCCAGATGAACCCCGAGGCCGTTTTCTTCCTTCTTCCCGCCCGCATGTTGCTCCCCATGCATCCCGCGACCATGAAGCGATCGAGCGACGAGCCCCCCTCGGAAGAACAACGGGAGGTTCTTGCTGGGTTTCGGCCTGCAGGTCCTCACCAAGAGGGCTCTGACAGGCCCCCAACACAGGCTCCGAGCGAAAGGACCCGCGAAGGCCTCTTGGTTGACTCCTGTCGTCGTCGCACTGCACGCCCCGCCCTCCCTCGACCCGAAGCCCGAGCACGGCGGCGGGATGCACCGAGTTCGTTGAACGAGTGTGGACCCGTAGGTAAAAGCCACGGAGCTGGGCGGATCAAAGCTGGGTGGCCCACGCTGGATCGGGCGAGGCTGTCAGCCACCGCCGAAGTTCCTCTGAGGCTTCGCCGGATGCTTCCTCACCGAGAGCGCCCACTGCACTGACGCGGGGGCCGAGGTGTTCGAGCTTCGCGAAAGCACTAAGCTCAAGCCCAGGCCAGAGCAGCGTTGGAAGATTCGCGCCAGGGGCGCGGCGGACGCGCGAGCGGGCCGAGGCGAACGCGGCGCCGTCCCTGGCCGCGTCGGAAACGCCCGAACGGCGTCGCGGCAAAGTGACGATCGCAGCGGGGCAGCGCGAAGCTCCGAACCAAGATGTCGCTGCAAATGTTGCGAAACAGTGCCTCTTTCACTCGCCGCCGATCCCACGGAGCAACGCTTCGTCGTCGTCGCCGCCGCCCAAAAGACAGGTGTCCATGGCGACCAGAGCGTCAAAACTGCTCCTCTGCGGCCGCCGGGAGCCTCGCGCCCCTCGTTCGCCCCCCCCCCTCTCTGGGAGTGGGTATTGAAGCCTCCGGGGGGCCGTTTGGGAGCCGGGAATCTGCTCTCTTCGGCCTCGTAGGCCCCCTATCGGGGCACTCTTGGGCCGTGTAGGGCGCGCCCTGGGCGGTCTGGGGGCCGTCTTGGACCATCTGTGGCGGCTCTTGGGCCGCCTGGGGGCCATCTTGGGCTGCGTTGGGCCCCTCGTTTTCCCCACTCATGGTCCTCTTGGGCCGTTTTGGGCGCCTCTTGGGCCAGTGTAGGGCTGTCTGGAGCCATCCTGGAGTCCTCTTGGGGCGATCTTGTAGGCCCCTGGGGCCGTCTTGGACGCTTCAAAAGCAAACAAATGAATAGGTTGAAATTAACAATTCCCAAGAAGGGAATGCGACTATGCGTGTTTGATGGAGCACTCGTGAAGGGTCCCTCAAAACTCTCTGAAGGCGTTTTAGAATACACATACGCATGCACATACACATACACATACAAATAAGCATACGAGTACATAAACGGATCGATGACTCTGCATCTGGATGTAGACATATATATGTATGTGTATATATATACGTGTGCATGCACCTAATCATATGCATAACCGTGTTCATGTGCATATACGTAAACACAAACATGTATATATATACAGTTACGTATACATATGCATATGCCTGAAACTATACAGATACATATACGTACATATATATATACATATACACAGCTACCCATACATCTGCATATACATAACCGCATACATATACATGGTTATGCATATATATAGAACCTATTTTTTACTTATACATAAACACACGGATGTGCATATGTGTATTTACATATACATAAACATATACATGTATACAGTCATATGCATGTAAACACACCGTTGCATATGGCTAAACATGTGCATGTAGATAAGCGTATGCATGTGCATAAGCATTTCCTTATAATGTACATGTACATATACATATATATACACATATACGTATGCATCTGCATGTACGCATGCATGTACCTATATGTACATGTGCATATACGGATACATGTACCTATGCATATACATATACGTACACATAATCAGAAGCATGTATATGTGTAGGTGTGATTGCCTGTATCTAATGGACATATACAAATACAGAAACACATACCCATACACGTACACATACACCTATACATGAGCGTTACACTGAGACCTGTGCATACAGTTATGCGTATACAAGTGCATACGCATACACACATACATACATACACGTGTACAAGAACACAAACACGACACATGCACATACGCATACACATACGTATACCTCTACAGATACAGGTACCTGCGCATGTACAAATACAGATGCAGCTACACCTACATCGAAATATGCATGACCATAGGTAATGGTACATGTGTGTATACAGCTGATTGCACACGAGCATACCCATATACAAATATGTATATGCGTACACACACATATGCACGAACATGCAAATATATAGTAATATACGAAAATGAAAGTACCCACATATTCATGTACAAGTAGAAGTAACTGTATGTACACATTTACAGATACACATGAACCTACATAACCAAAACATAAATATATACACATAGACACAAGCATATACGTATGCAAAGTATACATATGCATACAGGTACGCATGTACATACACATGCACACATATATAGATATATATATATATATGTAATTCAGCACATACATATACAGACGTGCGTGCAAATACGCGTTTGCATATACAGTTTCAGCAACCTATGCGTAAACCGCATGTTGGGGGAAAGCGCCTGGAAACCACGGGCGGGACCCCTGCCCTGGGCCGCGCAAGCCACCGCAACCCATACACACGACAAATACATCCACGCTCGCGAGCAGCGGGGAAATCTGCATGCCTGATCTGCGTCGGGCTGAACATCTGAGACATGTTGACCATCATCGACTGGTCGATAGCAGGTTGCTTTTCCTTCGACGGGAGGCAATGTTGGAGAATGGCGATGGGAGGGGAGTATGAGGAGGCGGCGACAGAAGCGGAGGGGAACGGGGGATGGAGGGAAATGACGAGAATGCTAGCAGAGACGCGACCTCCTACACGTTTATCAAAACTGCATCGGTCGACGAGCGTTCGAAAAAAATGCTGAAGCCAACAGACCGCAGCTCCCAGAGAATGGCGAAGTCTAGCTCAGGTCTGCGTAGGCATACGGGAGGCGGAAGGCGGGAGGGGAAAAGGCAGCAGCGCTCTGCTCAAACCAGAATCCCAATACAAGAAGGTTGGGGAAACATGAGCATGATTGTGCCGCGCTCGTACAACCACAGCCAAGGTTCTACCTATCACCATGGAGGCGGCCATGGACACGAGTGGTTCCAGAACTGTTTTTGGGCCGTGCTTCCCGCGGCTAGGTTGTTGCACGTTCGCGACACGACTTACGCTGAAAACAGTATGAGCGGAGCCAATTTGCCTTCAGCAATGAGAGCGCTTTTGAGGCATACCCTACTATGAGAAACAGCAGACATAATCGACCTCAACGACACAAGGCTCTTGAAACGCGTTGGTATGCGGGAGAAACAGAAAGTGAAGCACAAGGAAAGATAAAGAAAAAGACGATGGGAGAGCAGCCAACAAAAAACCTGGCCTGTTCGACTGAGCCCAGTACATGCCAAAACCAGTTGTGGAGCACAGGGGAGGCAGAAGTGGGATTTGGTCGCCCTGAAGGAGGCGGGAAAGAGAGAAGGGAGGGAAGGACGAGGCGGGAAGAGAGGGAGAAAGGAAGCATCAGGGGGAAGAAAAGAAGAGAGGGAGGCGGCGAAACGACCAGTATCGAAGCCACGCGCTATATAGCCACATACGAAGTGGGCATGACGGCTGCGCGATTCTGGAGCGAAGAGCCAGACGCCATAGAGAACCCATCGAACGCTGCCACATGCCAATGGACCGTTGGTCCTCTTCCCCTCATCTTCCTCCAGCACCACCCTCCGTAGCCTTCTGGTCCGTTTGCCTCTTCTTGTACTGCTTGGAGGTCTCCCACCGCAGCTGCCCGGTGTGGATGCCTTTCAAGATCCACAGAAGATTCCGCTCGAGCCACCTGCAAACGTAGGCCGAGGAGATCGGGACAAGTGGGCCAGCATGGATTCACCAAATCAGGCTCTCTCCGTCCATCCCTCCCTTTCCTCCTCTGCCTCCCTCTCCTTCTGCTCCGTTGTCGTTGAAATTGGGGGTGTGACAACCGCAGCAATGCCGCCCCCCCCAGGATATCGTGCATCGAGTCTCGCATCGCGGCCTTTCACCCTTGACTTGACGGCGTGCACCCGTCCCGTTCCCTCTGCTCCCGGTCGGCGGGAGAGCGGAGTGTCACGGGTTGTCCAAGTCGTGGTACCCCTACGGTGCCCCGACGGTATGTTGCCATCTGGCAATGCCCAGATGGTACCTCGATTGGCTTTCGATGATGCCCTGACGGTGTCCAGATTGACGCTCGGTCGTGTCCCCATGGTGACCATTGATGTTCAATAATGTCCCAACAGCGTCCGAATTGATGTTCGATATAGTGACCCATGTGTCCCGATTAATGTTTCGCTGTACCCTGATGACGTCGACAACCCCACCAGCCCTCTGGGCGCGAGTGGTTGAAAGCGTCTCCTCTCCCAACCCCAATTCTTCCCCTTCGGGGACGAGTTGATCACTGCTCCAGATTAATCTGCACCCCCTCTCCCACACGGGCGGCGACAAACCTTAGACCATGCCAAATCCCCTCCAATATCCCTTGCAAAAGACAAAACAGAATGCACTTTGCACCAGAATCTGGATCATTTGCGGACGCCCCGCGATCATTTGCATAGGTTTTTGACAGGGACGGCGGGTTTACCAGTATGTTACCTATTTTGTGCGATGCCAACACCTCCTCACCATCCCTGTCAAAAAACAATTCGAAACGCACTAAGATGTCTCCCGCAGTACCCAAGACGCTCCAAGAGGCCCCAGGGACTGCTAAGAGCCTCTAAGACTCCCCAAGAGGACTCCAAGATGCTCTCGAGGGGCATCACAAAATACTCCGAGAGGCATTCAAGAGGCCTCTGGCCTTTCTGCTCGCCCTCCTCCTCCTCCTCATCCTCCTCATCATCATCATCATCCTCTTCCTCCGTATCCTCCTCCTCCTCATCCGCCTTGTCCGCTTCCTCCTCCTCCTCCTCCTCCTCCTCCTCCTCCGATTCCTCCTCCGATTCCTCCTGCCCCTCTTGGGATATTACGGCTTCCTCAGCCCGTTGTTCCACTGCCTGCTGATCAAGAGCCCTGCAGCTCGACAGGGCATCGTTCCTGGATGGGCTGGTGGGAATACTCGAATCGTCTAGAATTTAGTTTCGGAGCTGGCCCAAAAGTGGCCATGTCATACATATGATGGTGATACCACAAACACTTCGAACAATACGTGCGAAACGAGCTGCTAGAACGCGGGAGCCGCACGCGAGATCCAGCCCACCCCTGAACTCCTTATCGGCCAAAAGCACGTTCGCTGTGTATCCGTTGAATTCCTCCCATAAACATATATGTGAACGCACTTGTGCGCTTGGCGATGCATGGTTTGCATTCCCCGCTGGCACCCGAAAAGGCTCTCGTCGCCCGTGCGCCTGACTTTCCGCTCATTGCCCGAGGTGGGATCCAGCTGGATCATGTCGGCGAAGAAAATCTGCATGGGAGTCTTCCCGGTCTTGCCGGCCTTCAGCCGCACCTCGCAGCTGGCAGCTCGCTGGGGGACCGATAAGGGCACGAGGGACAAGGAGGAGGGAGGGAGGTCGGTCGGACGCGGCATTACAGCAGTCTGTGTGCCAATCATGGGTTGACTCTTACCCATCGGTCGGAAGAAGTAGGTAGAAACCTGAAGTAGGAAGACGTTGAACGTAGATAGGGTGTCCGCCCGCCCGCTAAAGAGGACGGGAAAGGGTCAAGCCACTCGATCATTGAAGTAAGAAGGCGCTGAAAGTAGGTTGGAAGCTGGGAATCCACAAATACCTACAGTGCGGGCGCGGCCGCGAGAAACCCTCGCAAGAAACCCAGCCCTGAAAACCCGCGCGCGGGGTGCACCCGATCGGAATCCCGGAACACCCTGAACGCATCAGCTTCTGCAACGGCCGCGGGAAGTCGCCGCGCAGCGCGCGGAGCGAAGAATCCCAGGATATCCTGACGAAAAGCATATGGTTTCTTGATGCGCGCCCCCACTGTCCTTTCAACGACCGATGTGAAGGGGCCCTGGGACATACAAATAAATACACACAAATGAAAAGGATTCCCCATATTTCCTCATACTTTGGGGGTTGTCGTCTTCCCCCCCACTTCCCATATGTTCCCATATTTTCTGGGGAAGCGACAATCAATTGTGTCTGTGCGTTTTCCCCATATCCTAAGATGGGGTTCTTGTTGTTATTCGGACGCCGCCAACTCCAGAGAACCAGAGAGAACACATCTACTCATGCACAGACTTACTCATTCTCAGACCTACTCATACTCATACCTTCTCATGGTCTGACATACTCAACACACAAAATACAGGCCTACTCATGCTCAGACTTACTCATGCTGGGACTCCTTCGTACCCAGACTTACTCATACCCTGACTCGTTCCCAGACCTGCTCATACACAGACTTACTCATACTCAGACCTACCCATATTCAGACCTTCTCATAGTCTGAGTTACTCAACGCACGGACTGAGACGTACTCATACTCAGACCTCATCACACTCTGACTCGCAAGGGGAGCCGCAAGGGGTGTTTTCATGGGCCCGTTCGCGGCCAGTTTGTGGGGATGTCTCTGGCGGATTGCTCGTTTTCATGCCCAACATCCTTTGCTTTCAGAGCAGATTGTGAGGATGTCTCAGGCGGGGCGCTGGTTTCAGCACCCCTAAGGGAAGCCGCCAGGGGTGTTTTCACGGGCCCGTTCGCGGCCAGTTTGTGGAGATGTCTCAGGCGGTTTGCTCGTTGTCATGCCCAACATCCTTTGCTTTCAGAGCAGATTGTGAGGATGTCTCAGGCGGGGCGCTGGTCTCAGCACCCCCAAGGGGTGCCGCCAGGGGTGTTTTCACGGGCCCGTTCGCGGCCAGTTTGTGGGGATGTCTCAGGCGGTTTGCTCGTTGTCATGCCCAACATCCTTTGCTTTCAGAGCAGATTGTGAGGATGTCTCAGGCGGGGCGCTGGCTTCAGCACCCCTAAATGGAGCCGCCAGGGGTGTTTTCACGGGCCCGTTCGCGGCCAGTTTGTGGGGATGTCTCAAGCGGTTTGCTCGTTGTCATGCCCAACATCCTTTGCTTTCAGAGCAGATTGTGAGGATGTCTTAGGCGGGGCGCTGGTTTCAGCACCCCTAAATGGAGCCGCCAGGGGTGTTTTCACGGGCCCGTTCGCGGCCAGTTTGTGGGGATGTCTCAGGCGGTTTGATCGTTGTCATGCCCAACATCCTTTGCTTTCAGAGCAGATTGTGAGGATGTCTCAGGCGGGGCGCTGGTTTCAGCACCCCCAAAGGGAGCCGCCAGGGGTGTTTTCACGGGCCCGTTCGCGGCCAGATTGTGGGGATGTCTCAGGCGGTTTGCTCGTTTTCATGCCCAACATGCTTTGCTTTCAGAGCAGATGTTGAGGATGTCTCAGGCGGGGCGCTGGTTTCAGCACCCCTAAGGGGTGCCGCCAGGGGTGTTTTCACGGGCCCGTTCGCGGCCAGATTGTGGGGTTGCCTCAGGCGGTTTGCTCGTTTTCATGTCCAGCATCCTTGGCTTTCAGAGCAGATTGTGAGGATGTCTCAGGCGGGGCGCTGGTTTCAGCACCCCTAAATGGAGCCGCCAGGGGTGTTTTCACGGGCCCGTTCGCGGCCAGTTTGTGGGGATGTCTCAGGCGGTTTGATCGTTGTCATGCCCAACATCCTTTGCTTTCAGAGCAGATTGTGAGGATGTCTCAGGCGGGGCGCTGGTTTCAGCACCCCTAAAGGGAGCCGCCATGGTGTTTTCACGGTCCCGTTCGCGGCCAGTTTGTGGGGATGTCTCAGGCGGTTTGCTCGTTTTCATGCCCAGCAAGCATCCCTAAGGAGAGCCGCCAGGGGGTAGGACACGGGCCCGTTCGCGGCCAGATTGCGGGGATGTCTCAGGCGGTTTGCTCGTCAGTGCGCTGATGAACAGACGATCACTATGGCATGACAGAAAACTATGGCATGACAGAAAACATGAGAGGCACAGATGGGGAGCTCCACGCAGTGAGTAAATTTTTCCCTCGTGAACAAATGCCTACTTTCAACGACCGATGGGCATTCCTCCCATAGGTTCCCATATTCTCTGGGGAATCGACGATCAATTGTGTCTGTGTTTTTTCCCCTCGTGAACAGATACCTACTTTCGACGACCGGTGGGCATTCCTCCAGAGCCAGGGCCAGAGCGGCATGCGCGTCCCTGCCCGCCCGTCCCCCGAAGCTCGGGTCGGGCGAAAGGGGATAACAAAGGGGAGCTTTGAGAATCAGCTCACGTAGCTGATTTTCCCGGCGCCTCCCGACGCCGGAGGCGGCTATGTATCGAGGAATGGGCCCCTCGGTGGGGCCGAAACCAATTGCATGCAGCAGATTTCGTAACACCCCCTTTCCCAATCCCCCCCTTTCGTCCGGCCCGAGAGGCGAAGGGGGGAGGGGGGCACCGAGCACCGAGGCAGCAGTGAAGGCGCCCCAGGACACACAAATAAATACACACAAACTAAAGGATTCCCCATACTTTCTCATATTTTCTTGGTGTTTGTCTTCCCCCCCACTTCCCATATGTTCCCATATTTTCTGGGGAATCGACGATCAATTGTGTCTGTGTTTCTTTCCCTCGTGAACAGACACCTACCTTCAACGACCGATGGGCATTCCTCCAGAGCCAGAGCCAGAGCGGCGTGCGCGACCCTGCCCGCCCGTCCCCCGACGCGAAGTGGGGAGGGGGCACCGAGCCCCGAGGCAGCAGTGAAGGGGCCCCAGGACACACAAATAAATACACACAAGTTAAAAAGATTCCCATATTGTCTTGGTTTTTGTCTTCCCCATCACTTCCCATATGTTCCCAGATTTTCCTGGGAGTCGACGATTGAGTGTGTCTGCTTGTGTGTTTTCCCCTCCTGAAGCAGGGCGGCCGATGGGCACGCACGACGGCCGGGCGATCGGCACGGCGACGGCCGCGGCAGGCAGGCAGAGGGCGGAGGGGGAGGGAGAGGAGGGCTGGCCTGGAAGAGGAGAGAGCGCCACGGGGAGGACGACGAGGAGGGAGGAAGGGAGGGAGGGAGGGAGGGAGGCTTGGACGAGGGAGGGAGGGAGGGAGGGGAGGGGGGCTGGCCTGGAAGAGGGGAGAACGCCACAGGGAGGACGACGAGGAGGGAGGGAGGGAGGGAGGGAGGGAGGGAGGGAGGCTTGGACGAGGAGGGAGGGAGGGAGGGAGGGAGGGAGGCTGGCTTGGGCTTGGGCGACGAGGAGGGAGGGAGGGAGGGAGGCTGGCTTGGACGAGGGGACAGCGCCACAGACATACAGTCGGACTTGATTGGACAGGACGCGCGAGAGGGCACAAGACCCTTCCAAGGGCCACATTGCCATAGGAATGTAGGAGGCATGGGTCGCGAGATCCATAGGCTGGCTTGGAAAGAGGTTTTTTGTCTTCCCCCACGCTCTCCACGTTGCCTGCAGCACGCGCCGGCCATGGCGGACA
>CAUYUJ010020655.1:74868-102368 GCA_963575745.1 Prorocentrum cordatum | reverse complement strand
GTGTGTGTATGCTTACGTGTATGTACGCATGTGTGTATGTATGTATGCATGCATGTATGTATGTGTATGTATGTATGGCGACTCCTCGTCTGCTCTGTCACTTTCTATGGGTCCCCAACTTCCCCCAGCACCGGGGGCAACCCAAGCAACCACTCCGTCAGTGTTGCCTTCAAGCGTGGCACACTTGAACCCAGGTCACCTCAAGTCAGGGCATCTCGGAGGTGGGGATTCCGAGGATGTCTCAGGCGAAACGGGCCTGAACACCTCTCGGACCAAGTCTTGGAACCCAGAAAGTGTGAGAACGTCTCGAGCGAAACGGGCCAGAGCACCTCAATTCAGGCATCTCGCAGTAGCCTTGGGTTTGGAGGACGTCTCAGCCCGAGTGTACCTCCTCGTGAACCGCATCTTCAACTCAGAGTTGCGAGACCGTCCCTGGCCGAACCGTCAGAGCCACGGATACCGACCATGTACCAGGCGACGTGCCTGCGTACCTCGCGAACCACATCTTGGAACCCAAAGTGGTGAGGGCGTCTCAAGCGAATCGGAGCCCAGTTTCCGAGGATGATGGCTCTCTGTGGGCCATGGGGCGCAGCCAGCTCTTTTGAGGGAAATCCCTCCCCGGCGCCTGCCCGGCACCGCCGTTGGGGTTGCTGGGGTCGCCCGAATCTGTCCCAGGCGACCCAGGCACCGAGGCTCAGGTGCACTGCCCCCCCGCCAGCCAGGGCGAGCCCTGGATGGGGCCCAAAACAATCCCAAAAGCCAACCGAGACAGCGAAGACCATACGGCTCCGAAACACACCTCCGCCCCGTAAAATGATACCGGAGAAAAAAACCCATCATAATATTTTTAGGGCTGTAGGGCTATGGGGCTATACGGTTATAGGACCATGGGGCTAGGGCTATAGGACTATAGGGCTGTAGGGCTATAGGAACATAGGGCTATAGGGCTACAAGGCAATAAGGCTATAGGGCTATAGGCCTATGAGGGCTATAGGGTTATAGGGCTATAGGGCGATTGGGCTATTGGGCATAAGGACTATAGGGTTATAGGGCTTATAGGGCTATAGGGCTATAGGGCTATTAGGGCTATAGGGCTATAGGGCTATAGGGCTATAGGGCTATAGGGCTATAGGGCTATAGGTCTATAGGTCTATAGGGATATTGGGTTATAGAACTATAAGGCTGTAGGGCGATAGAGCACCCGGGCACCCTGGGGCACCCGGGCACCCTGGGGCACCTCTGGGCACTCCTGGGCACCTCCGGGCACCCCCGGGCAACTGGGCCCCCGGGCACCCCCGGGCACCCAGGCACCCGGGCACCCCCCGGCACCCGGGCACCCGGGCGTGCGGCGAAAATCGACAGCAAACCTAACATAACCATATGAATCCGCTACGACCCCTACAGAGGCAAGCTCTGATTGGGGAACTACCCGACCGCTCGAGACATCCCCTCAATCTAGGCGCGAACAGGCCCATTGTACACCCTTCGTCGGCAGAGAACCGGCCCGCATCACCAGGCACGATCGAGCCGCGTCCAGCCCTGGTGTTGAAAAGTGTTCCGAGTCTTGAAAACAAGAGCACTATCCTTCCTCCCCTTCATCCTCGGTCATCCTGCTACTGCTCTTCCTCCCCCTCCCCCCTCTCTTCGCACTCCTCAACGGTTGCTCGGAATTGTGGGGACGTCTCATGCGAAACTGGCAGGACCCCCTCGCACGCGACATCTCTTTGCACATAATTGCGAGACGTCTCAGGAGAAACAGACAGGATCAGCTCGCGGGCGGCACCTTGAAGCCTAATTTTGCGACGATCATGATAATGATAAACAAAACCCGAAACATATACAAAAACAAAGAACACACACACCTTTTCCTCCAGCGGCAAAGCGACAGCACCGTCGCGAGCACTAAGCCGGGGCACGCTGAGTCGGACTCCACCTGGCGTAGCGGGTGGGCTGACAGAGAGAGGCAGTCGCGTGCAGAAAGACGCGCAGAAGCGCAATCAGCGCGCACACGGAGGACGCCAGCGAGCGGGCATGCAGAAGCACACAAACACACACTGGTTTGGCAGTCGCGGCCTCGCACGTAGCGACGGGGCGAAAAAGTCCCAAACAGTCCCCAAACACTTGTCTCGTCGGCGACTAGACAGAGGGTGACTGCACTGGCGATGAAGGGCATGCACGGGGGTACCGTTGGGCTGCATCGTGCCACCATGCAAGAGGAGGATGGAGGAGGGACGCGGCCGAAGGAAAAGAAGGAAAGGGCGGGCGGCTCAGGGGTCAGAAAGTCAAACACACACACACACACACACAAACAAACAAACAAACAAACACACACACACACACCTACACACACACACACACACCACACACACGCACGCACGCACGCACGCACGCACGCACGCACGCACGCACGCACGCACGCACACACACACACACACACACACACACACCACACACACGCACGCACGCACGCACGCACGCACGCACGCACGCATGCACGCACGCACACACACACACACACACACACACACACACACACACACACACACACGCACGCACGCACGCACGCACGCACGCACGCACGCACGCACGCACGCACGCACGCACGCACGCACGCACGCACACCCGCACACCCGCACATGCACAAATACACGCACAAATACACACACACACACACACACACACCTCCCGGCCCGTGTCCTGCCAGTTGGAGCCCGTCAGGTCGACGAGGGACGCCTCGGTCGACAGCACCGCCTGCTCCGCCTCTCCACGAGCAGCTGGGGCGGCAGCCGTGCCTCCGCGTGCGCGTGGGGAGAGGGGAGGGGAGAGGGGGAGACAGGCGGGCAGTGGGCGAGGGAGGGAACTCCGGACTCCGGAGTTCGGCGGCGAGCGAGGGGGCGAAACGAGCAGAAAGAAAAAGGCCTTCTCACGAGGCGGCGAGACTTCCCAGAAGCCCTCCGGCCTTCGGAGATGTTTTCTGTGCCTTCGGGGAATTACCAGCCTCAACGTATCCCTATCCCTAAGATTGACACGCCAGAAGGCGATGACAATCTTAGGGATTCGCCCTCAAAAAATAAGGGGGATCCCTAAGATTGGCATCGTGATGAGGAGGTGCCCAGCATAGGGATAGGGATATGTTCCAGGCTGGCAAGGGAAGGCTGAGAACACTTCTCGGAAGGCCCCAGGGGCACTTCCGAGCCCTCCCTCGCCCGCCCCTTCTCCCTTCCCCCCGGAGCTCTCCGCCGAGGAGCGGCCTCGCTCCGCCCAGGGCCCGCACGGCCCCCGCTGCCCCGCGTCGCCCCCCCCCCAGGCCTCGCGGCGCCCCCGACCGGCGGGGGCGCAGAGGGGGGTGGGGCCGGGGGGAGGGGGGAGGCTTCTTCGGATCGAAGGAGGCTGCTCCTCGGAAGGCGCCGGCCTCGCGTCTGCAGACAGGGCCCGCGCCTCCGACGAAGCAGGGGTGCTTCCAAGAGGCCTTCACCCCTCCCCCCTGCCCCACCTTCGAGTCGGGCGAAAGGGGGGGATAGCAAAGGGGGGGGGTGAGAACCAGCTCACGTAGCTGATTTTCCCGGCGCCTCCCGGCGCCGAAGGCGGCTGTGTATCGAGGAATGGGCCCCTCGGTGGGGCCGAAACTGCATGCAGCAAATTTCGTACCCCTTTCCCAATCCCCCCCTTTCGTCCGGCCCGACACCTCTGCGCGCCCCACCGACCCGAGCCCCGCTCCGAACCCGAGGCCTCCCGCGGCCCCGAGGCCTCCCGGGGGGAGCCTCGCCCAGCTCCCCGCACCGCCCGCCAGCGTGCCCCGCCGCGCCCCACGCGCCGATCGGGGCCCGCGCACCTGCCCGACCCGCGCCCCCCAGGGCGCGCGCTGAACCCAGACCTCCTGGCGTCTCGAAAAAGTCCGCCTGTGGGAGGACATGCTAGGGGGCCACGTGCGAACCCTACCCCATACCCCCCACGATTTCTGAGGGGGAGGGTGGGGCTCACTTCGCCCGGGAGATCCCGGGCGTAGTGAGCCCCACCCTCCCCCTCAGAAATCGTGGGGGGCATGGGGTAGGGTTCGCACGTGGCCCCCTACATGCCCGACCTGAGCCTCGGGGCTGGAAGCGGGGGCGTCCAGGATGCCCCGGCACCGAGTGGCCAGGTAGGGACAGGGCTTGCAAGCGGTCGCGGAGGTGGGTGCCCAGACCTCCTGGCGTCTCGAAAAAATCGGGACGGAGGTTTTTCGCTGTTGTCGGCCTCTCGGGGCCCTGGCAGGGCTTCGGAACAGTCAAAACCGACTCGCGATGAAAGGACGGTTCTGGGGAAGTGGTCGAGAGGTCAGGGGCCCGCGTCTCGAAAACATCGCGACGCCAGATGTCTGGGCACCCGGCACCGGGAGCCAGGCCGAGGTGTTCCAGCGTCCCGACGGCCCTGAGATCCTGAGATCCCGTTTTTCGAGCTGGGCGTTGTCGATACATCTCGGGCCCTGGGGCCCTCACAGAGCGATCCGGCTCGAAAGATGACGCAGAAGGACGGGGTCCGGGGGTCTGGTCGTGACGCTTTGCGATGCTGGACTTTCTGCTGCAGCGTCGGATCTCAGGGCACGGGGATGGGCGCGCAGCGCCGCAACGCCCACATGGCGACGTCGAGGAGACCGCCTTCATGTGCAGAGCACTGCTCAGCAGAGAGAGAGAGATAGAGACGAGCAAAAAATGACCCTGGCGCCACCCCACTTAGGGGAAAGCTTTCTACTGCATGGGCGCAGTGCTTGGCATTGCGAAGAACCTCCGGGAAACGGGCAACGGCACAGTATGAGGCACTGGGGGCGGGGAACCCGAGGAACCCGAGGAACCTCCGGGCAACGGGCAAGGTAACATCAGGAGGCACCAACCTGCAGCCAAGTAAGAACCCCTTATAAGCAAGCCGAATTCGGCGGTGGACAAACCACCCTTTAGTAAACCTCCCTTTAATAAAAACGGCCGAGGACCGAAACTGACGGACCTGGACCCGCAAAAATGACGGCCGCGACGCCCCCTCGCGAACTGAAAACGACCAATTCACTAATCGACGCGTCAGGGTAGGAGGTCTATCAATAGACGAGCGCGTTCCACTACTCGCAAAGGAACTACTTGCAAATGGCCTGGATCCGCCGCGGGGGACCTGCGATAAAGTACATCGAAGACGACATGTGTTTTTCGGACGCCTGCGAGTAGGCACTCTGCGAGTATTGGAACGCGCTCGGTGGATCAACCTCCGACGACTTGGGGAAAGAGGCCCCGCCCTGCGGCGAGTCCTGCTCGAGGGGGGGGAGGCCGGGAGGGCGGGGCGGAGCGCGCGGCAGCCCGGCGCCGGCGGCCAGCCGCGCGCTGGCACTGGGCAGGGGTGGGGGAAGAGAAGGGGCGGAGAGCGGTCGTTCGCAGTCGTCCGTCGGTCGGTCATCGTCTGTCGTTCGTCGTCGTCGGCATCGTCGCCGTCATTGTCGTCGGCATCTTCGTCGGCGTCGTCGGTCGTCGTCGTCGTCGTCGTTCGTCGTCGTCGTTCGTCGGCGTCGCCGTTCGTCACCGTCCGTCATGATTCGCTGCAGCAGTCCGCGCGGATTTCTTGGATCGGCGCTGGGCACCTGGGATGGCGCCTCTGGCGGCGCCCCTGGCGCCTGGCGCGCTCCGCACACCAGGGGAAGGAGATTCACCACAGATCCTAGAAATCTGCGCGGACCTCCGGGAAGGCTTATGCCGCTGTTGCTCTGTATTGACGCTCACTGTCCCCAAACATCTGGCGTCGCGATGTTTTCGAGACGCGGGCCCCTGACCTCTCGACCACTTCCCCAAAACCGTCCTTTCATCGCGAGTCGTTTTTGACTGTTCCGAAGCCCTGCCAGGGCCCCGAGAGGCCGACAACAGCGAAAAACCTCCGTCCCGATTTTTTCAAGACGCCAGGAGTGAGCATGCTACGCATGGAATGAATTCAATGGAAATACATCGCAGTGGATCCGTGAGTGGATCAATCTGGACTGATGAGGCTATGATGCCTCTTTTGATTTTGAGCCGGCTATGATGCCCGCTCGTGCCCACCCCGTCCCGTCTTCAGGGACTTCGCATCCTCCTATGATGGTAAGATGGGAAGACGGGCCGCCGCCCCTGGCACTGCACGTACGGCGCCAGGTTTGTGGGGATTTGGTTCGACCCCCACAGTTCCGGTGATGGAAACTGCAAGGGGTGTGAGGCCTCATGGTGGTCCTCACTGGTAAGGCCTATGATGGTCCTCACCAGGGGGGGGGAAGGGCAAGCGCGGACCAGGAGGAGGAGGACAGGGAGGAAGAGGGGGACGATGACGAGACAGTTAAGTTCAATGAACAGATTGAGCGCGAAGGCCTATGATGGTCCTTCTTCCCAAAACGAGCCTTGCTGATGGCCCCGAATTGGGTGCGAGGTGCCTATGATGGCCCCTCTGGTTGCCTATATGGCGGCACTAGACGACCGGCAGGGGACTGGGTCCCGTTCACGGTCCATTAGGGGTGAGCATGCTACGCATGGAATGAATTCAATGGAAAAAATCGCAGTGGATCCGTGAGTGGATCAATCTAGACTGATGAGGCTATGATGCCTCTTTTGATTTTGAGCCGGCTATAATGCCCGCTCGTGCCCACCCCGTCCCGTCTTCAGGGACTTCGCATCCTCCTATGATGGTAAGATGGGAAGACGGGCCGCCGCCCCTGGCACTGCACGTACGGCGCCAGGTTTGTGGGGATTTGGTTCGACCCCCACAGTTCCGGTGATGGAAACTGCAAGGGGTGTGAGGCCTCATGGTGGTCCTCACTGGTAAGGCCTATGATGGTCCTCACCAGGGGGGGGGAGGGCAAGGGCGGACCAGGAGGAGGAGGACAGGGAGGAAGAGGGGCTTGCGAGCCCTGCCCCTACTTGGCCACTCGGTGCAGGGGCATCCTGGACGCCCCCGATTCCAGCCCCGAGGCTCAGGCGGGCATGTCCTCCAGGCGGATTTTGGAAGAAAAATAAACAATAGTTCAAAATAATATGAATACTAATAACAGTTATATCAATAAGAATATGAATTATAAGAGTAATAAGAATAGTAAGAATAATAATAATAATGATAGGAATAACAAGAATAGTAATATTATTAATATTATGATTAGTAATCAGCACCATCACAATCAAAATAATAAGTATTGGATAAGAATGTCAGAAGATTGCGAAATGTCGTTCCTTCACTATTTTGTACCTATTCTTGACTACTCCTCCTGTAGAGGGACGTGCCCGGCGCGAGCGCGCGCCGAGCGCGCTCCAAGGGGCCTGCGCCGCTGGCGCCCGGCGTGCGCGCGTTCCCGAGCGTCTCCAGGGTGCCCGACAGCGACAGCTCCGCGACGGAGTGCTGCGGGGATCGGGGTGGGCTGGACAGACCGTGCGGTGACCTCGAAAACCCCCCAAGGCCTCACCGCACTGTCCGTCACCGCACGGTCTTGAGACCACGGACACCCCTGTCGAGCCCGAGACGTCCTCGGAGAATCACCCGAGTCCCAGAACCGTGCGGTGACCTCGAATCCCCACCGACTCACAGCACGGTGTGGTCACCACCCCCGTTTGTCGGGCTGGGCGAAAGAGGGGGCTAGCAAAGGGGGGGGGGAGAGAATCAGCTCACTATAGCTGATTTTCCCGGCGCCTCCCGGCGCCGGGAGGCGGCCATGCATCGAGGGATGGGCCCGGCGGCGGGGCCGAAACCAGCTGCGCGCAGCAGCTTTCGTAACCCCCCCTTTCCCTATCCCCCCTTTCGTTCGACCAGAGGGGAGGGGCGAGAGGAGAACTCCCAGACACGATCGCATCGTAAAAAAATATGTCTCTATGCTAGAACCATCGCGCGCGCTTCGCGCGCGCGCTCAGGTTCTAGCAGGCCCCAGGCCTTGACGAATTCACTGCTCCACTGAAGTAGTGGACCACAGTACACGCATGCCAATCTGCATTCGGAAAGGCCTTCGAGGAAGATGGTTGTGTAGGGGGGCGGAGGCCGTAAGAATCGGGTTCCCCGAAGGCCTTCTGGGAGCATGGGTTTGGGGGCGTCTTGGGGAGCCTGTTGGGGCGTGCGTCGTCGTCGTCGTCGTCGTCGTCGTCGTCGTCGTCGTCGTCGTCGTAATGTCGTCGTCGCCTATTGGGGCGCGCGTCGTCGTCGTCGTCGTCGTCGTCGTCGTCGTCGTCGTCGTCGTCGTCGTCGTCGTCGTCGTCGTCGTCGTCGTCGTCGTCGTCGTCGTCGTCGTCGTCGTCGTCGTCGTCGTCGTCGTCGTCGTCGTCGTCGTCGTCGTCGTCGTCGTCATCGTAATTGTCGTAGTCGTCGTCGTCGTCGTCGTCGTCGTCGTCTTCGTCGTCTTCGTCGTCGTTGTCGGTTCAAGAGGGCACTTGGGGCAATTTTGTGCGAATCGATCTGCGGAGGGCCGCGAGAAGGCGATCAGTCATGTTCCCAAGAAACTTCCCAGACAGCTCTCCTGTAGCATGATGGTTACTTCGAAGCCTCCGGAGACTCGGGGGCCCATGATGAACCATGTCCCCAGAAGGCTTTCTGGGGACATGGTTTGTTGGGGTGTGTTGGGCGGTCTCTTGGACGTTCCCTGGGGGCCCCCTGGGGGCCTCCGGGAAACTCTCGGGCCCATAATGAACCATGTCCCCGGAAGATTTTCTGGGGATGTGTTTTCTGGGGGTGTGTTGGGGGGCCTCTTGGGCGTTCCCTGGGAGCCCCTTGGGGGTCTCTTGGGGCTTCCTGGGGGCCTCTTGGGCGCCTCACGGGGCTTCGTGGGAGCCTCTTGATGGCCTCCGGGGGCCTACAGGCGGCCTCTAGGGCCAGAGACCTCGAAATATCGGTTGGCGGTCCCCCTCTGGGCCCTCTCTTGGGGAGCTCTTGGGGCACAGTTGGATTGTCTGGGGAGCCTCCTGGGCCGTCTTGGGGCCCTCGTCGGGGCATCGTGGCCCGTCTTGGAACGATCTGAAGGGCCTCCGAGCGAGGCCGTGAGGGAGCGCTGGAAAGCAGGAAAAGCGAGAACGCCAAAATCCAAAACACTCGGAAAACGAGTGAATCTTGCCTTCCAGGGCCCTCTTGGGGACCCTCATGAGTCCGTCCTGGAGCGTGTTGGAGTCCTCGTCGGCTGTCTTGAGGGCAGCTTGGGCGTCTTCGGAGCCTCTTGGGACCGTCTAGGGCCCTCTTGGGACCTCCATTAGCCTGTCGTGGCCTGCTTCGGGGCGGGCCCGGGCCGCCTCGGGCCTTCTCTTGGCGCGCTCTTGGGGCACACTTAGGTTGTCTGGAGAGCATCCTGGGCCGTCTTGGGGCCCTCGTCGGGGCATCGTGGGCCTTCTTGGAGCGATCTGAAGGGTCTCCGAGGCCGTGAAGGGAGCGCTGGAAAGCAGGAAAAGCGAGAACGCCAAAATCCAAAACACTCGGAAAACGAGTGAATCTTGCCTTCCAGGGCCCTCTTGGGGAGCCTCATGAGTCCGTCCTGGAGCGTGTTGGAGTCCTCGTCGGCTCTCTTGAGGGCATCTTGGGCGTCTTCGGGGCCTCGTGGGACCGTCTTGGGCCCTCTCGGGACCCCCTTAGCCTGTCACGGCCTGCTTCGGGGCGGGCTCGGGCCGTCTCGGGAGCTCTGGACCCCCCCCCGCAACCCCCGGTGGGCACCGATGGGGGGGACAAGCAGCGGCCCGCCCCCCCCCCGGGCCTACTCCGAGATAGAGAATCATGTTCCCGGGAAGCGTTCCGGGAGCATGATTTGTTCGGCTCTCTCAAGAGGGGGGCCTTTGGGGGCTTACCGAGGGGCGCCTTTTGGCTTTGTCGGCAAGCCTATTGGAAACATGGTTGGGGCGGTGGGCGGAAGCCCAAGGAATCATGTTCCCAGAAAGCTATCTGGGAAATACAATTTACCAAAGTGCCTTGGGTGCCCGCAGGGGGCTTCCCTGGGGGCCCCTTGGGGGCCTATTGGGGCTTCTGGGGGGCCTCTTGGGAGCCTCAAGAGGCTTCTTGGGAACCTCTTGATGGCCTCCGGGGGCGTCCTAGTAGCCTCTCAGGCCGGAGACCTTGGAATGTCGCGCCCTTCGGGCGCTTTGGGTCGCTCTTGGGGCTATCTTGGGGCGCTCTCGAGGCCCTCTTGACTTATCTGGGGAGCCTCCTAGGCCGTCTCTGGGCTTTCTTGGGAGCCTCTTCGGCCGTCTTGGAGCGATCTGAAGGGCCTCTGGCGCGGTCCGGGACCGTGGGGAGGCGGAACATGGGAGAGCGCAAGAATACTTCAAAAATCATTGGACAATTTATAATTTTCGGCTTCTGGGGCCCTTTGGAGGGGCCTCTGGAGGCGCTCTTGGGGCGTTTTGGCGGCGTCGTCGGCCGTCCTGAGGCCATCTTCGGCGTGTCCGGGGCCTCTGGGGGCTGCCTTTGGGCGTCCTGGGAGCCCGGAAGCCATGTTCCCGGAGAGGCTTCGGGGGACATGATTTCGAACGAGGCCCTCTTGGGCCTCCCTGAGGCCGTCTTGGGGGCCTCCTGGCTTCGGGGCCTCCTGGGCCGTCTCGGGGGGGTCCGTGAGCCCCACGGGACGACCTTTTTGGGCCGTCTTGGGCCCTCTTGGGTCTCTCTTGGGCTGTCTTGGGGCTCCTCGGGGGCGTCTGGGGCACTGCGAAGACGAAGCAAGGGAGTATGCAGAAAATGCACGTTTTACGAAAGGGATGGGCAGATGTTTGCCTCTTGAAGGCTCTCTTGGGGCCCTCTTCGGCCATGCCATCTCGGGCCCTCTTAAGCCTCGCTGACGCTGTCTTGTGGGCCTCTTGGGCGTCCTGGGAGCCCGGAAGTCATGTTCCCGGAGAGGCTTCGGGGGACATGATTTCGAACGAGGCCCTCTTGGGCCTCCCTGAGGCCGTCTTGGGGGCCTCCTGCGCCGGCTTCGGGGCCTCCTGGGCCGTCTCGGGGGGTTCCGTGAGCCCCACGGGACGACCTTTTTGGGCCGTCTTGGGCCCTCTTGGGTCTCTCTTGGGCTGTCTTGGGGCTCCGCGGGGGCGTCTGGGGCACTCTGAAGACGAAGCAAGCGAGTATTCTGAAAACGTACATTTTACGAAAGGGATGGGCCGATTCTTGCCTCTTGAAGGCCCTCTTGGTGCCCTCTTCGGCCATTTTGAAGCCATCTCGGGCCCTCTGGGGCCTCGCTGAGGCTATCTTGTGGGCCTCTTGGGCGTCCTGGGAGCCCGGAAGTCATGTTCCCGGAGAGGCTTCGGGGAACATGATTTCGAACGAGGCCCTCTTGGGCCTCCCTGAGGCCGTCTTGGGGGCCTCCTGGGCCGGCGTCGGGGCTTCTTAGGCCGCCTCGGGGGTTCTGAGAGCCCCACAGGCCGACCCGTTCGGTCCGTCTGGGGCCCTCTTGGGTCTCTCTTGGGCTGTGTTGGGGCTCCTCGGGGGCGTCTGGGGCACTGTGAAGACGAAGCCAGCGAGTAGTTGTGCTGAACATGTACGTTTTACGAAAGGAATGGGCCGATTCTTGCCTCTTGAAGGCCCTCTCGGTGCCCTCGTCGGCCATCTTCAAGCCATCTCGGGCCTTCTTGGGGCGTTCTTGGGCGTCTTCGGGGCCTCTTGAGGTTTTCTTGACCATCTGTACGGCCCGCGTGGCCTGTCGTGGGCAATTTGGAAGCGGCCCAGGGCAGTCCCAGGGGGTCTGTAACCCCCCAAAGGTTCCGGGGGGCGCCCATGGGGGATGACGGCACTGGCCCGGGCCCCCCCCCCGGCCTTCTCCGATATATATATATATATATATATATATATATATAATAGACATGCATACATATATATATATATATATATATATATGTGTGTGTGTAAACATATGCGTAGATATATGTATATATATATATATGTGTGTGTATGCGTGTATCTGTGTACACGCAACCATGCATATATAATATAATATATAGTATACCATAGTACCATATGATATAATAAAATATAATATATTATAATATAATACAACACAACATACTAGAATGTACTATGATGTGATATAATGTGATATACAATAAAATTGCATACTATAATGTCACATAATACAATACAATGAAATATTGTATAATATAGTATAATATAATATAATAGATTATATGATGTGAAATATGTTATAACATACCATTAACAAATGAAAACAAAATATAATATAATATAATATGATCTAAAATAATATACAATAATATAATAGAATATAATATAATATAGCATAGTATGGTACAGTCTAATATAATATAATATAGTATAATCTATACCATACATATATATAACAAAAACCACGGCTGGTGTTTGGTTATTCTCGGCCGCTGGAGGCCCTCGCTGGGCCCCGGGAGCGTCAGAAAACGACTCTGGGGGGAAAACCAAGCCCTGGGAGAAGGGCCTGGACTTCCGAGGTAAACTCGGAGGAGGAAGAGGTACCAATACTAGGGTACTAGGGGAAGGAACCATGGCATAAACAGAATAGCTCGGAGGTCCGCGCGGATTTCTCAAATCGGCGCTGGGGGGCCATGGCGGCGCCTCCGGCGCCGCCCCTGGCGCGCTTCCAAGATATCCGCGCGGACCTCCGGGTTTTCATGTTTATGTCACTTCGTTCCCCTACACACCGCTACCCTCCCCTCGCCTTCTCCCTTTTACGGGCCTCCTGGGAGGCCCTAGTCGCCACCGCTGGGCGAGATTCTGGCTAGAACGCGCCCTGGGAGCGGTCCGGGGGAGCAGCGGTGTCGGAACCTTTTGGTTTCCCCAAAATCGGGAGCGGCCAAGAGGGGGGTGTCCAAGAGGGGGGGGTGCAAATCACGACCGGCGGCACGTGCGCGGCCCAGCAGGGGGGCCAGGGACGTAATGAAACAAGAAGGGGCGCCACGAAATCTGGGGAAATATCATGGCCCGCGCCATGATATCCACCCCCCCCCTAGTCATCACCCCCCCCTTTGCCGCCCCCGACAAAAGCGGTTTTTGGCCAGCGGCCGCAAGAGGATCCGTCGGCGGTCGAGCAGCGGCGGGGCGCGCCGGGGCACAGCGAGGCACGAGGAAGAGGGAGGCGCGCCGGGGCGCGGGGAAGCCAGAGGGGCCGAGGGGGGTGGAGAGGGCTCCGTGTGCAGAAGGGCATAGAACAGGAAGGGAGCGCGGGGAAGGCATGTGACGGTCGAAAGAAAAGGAGGTCTTGTCTTACGCATGACGGCACAGCGACCTCACGCCGCGGCTTATGCTGGCAGCCAGCGTGGCACACCGCGTGGCGAAGAGGGCGCTTGCGCGCGACAGTCCGCGCAGTCGATATAGGAAAGAGCGTGTTCTACCGCTGCTGGCGGAAAACCGGGGGGGGGGTCACTACCGGTTCGAACCCCCCCCCTCCAGAAAACCGGGGGGGGGTCACTACCGGTTCGAACCCTCCCCCCCCCCCCCCCATCATGAAAAGGGGGGGGGGTCACTACCGGTTCGAACCCCCCCCCCCTCGAAAACCGAGTGGGGGTGCGGACAGTGGTGGGGACGGTGTTGGTGGGGACAGTGGTGAGGGGACAGCGGGACAGTGGTGGGGACAGTGGGACAGTGGGACAGTGGTGGGGACGGTAGTGGTGGGGACAGTGGTGGGGACAATGGTGGGAACAGGGGGGGACAGTGGACAGTGGTGGTGACGGTGGTGGTGGGGACAGTGGTGTGGGGACAGTGGGAATGAGGTGGAAACAGTGGGACAGTGGAGGGTACAATGGTGGTGGGGACAGTGGTGAAGGCGGTGGCGAGGACGGCGGTGGGACAATGGGACAGAGGTACAGTGGGGACAGTGGTGGGGACAGTGGGGACAGTGGTGGGAACAGTGGGACAGCTCAGTGGGACAGCGGAGGAGTCAGTGGGACAGTGGGGACAGTGGGGATAGTCGGGCAGTGGTTGGGGCCGTGGAGAAAGTGGGGAGAGTGGAACCGTGGTGGGAACAGTGGTGGGGACAGTGGGGACAGTGCGACAGTGGTGGGGGCACTGGTGGGGACAGTAGGGACGGTGGTGGAACCAGTGGGGACAGCGGTGGTGAGGACAGTGGTGCTGGGAACAACAGTGGGGGATGTGATGCGGACGGTGGTAGGGACCGGGAGTCGTTTGCTGGCGGTGCGTGTGGGGGGGGGGTCGAACCGGTAGTGACCCCCCTCCGGTTTTCGAGGGGGGGGGGGGTTCGAACCGGGGGGGGGGGGGCGATCCCCGGGTTCCGGAGGAAAAGGTTGGCAATTTTCCACAGTAAAGCCGCGGTGGATCACGCTCTCTCCGATATAGCTTTCTCACGTCGCTACTGTGTGCGCCCTGGCCAGTGGTAGTTCTCCTTTCGTAGTTTTCGGTTGTCCGTGCTAGTTGCTCTCGAGTCTTGACCTCGCCTCTGAGCACAGCGCGGGCAGGCCAAGGTCGGGATGCGACTCCTCCTCCTCCTCCTCCTCCTCCTCCTCCTCCTCATCATCATCATCATCATCATCATCATCATCATCATCATCATCATCATCATCATCATCATCATCATCATCATCATCATCATCATCATCATCATCATCATCATCATCATCATCATCATCATCATCATCATCATCCTCCTTCCTCCTCCGCGCAGGCGGGGGAAGGATTACGTAGGACGGCCGCGGAAAGTGCGGCACTACGGCTTTGAGACACGCTCCCTCCGAAGCTGAGGGGAGGGACCTCCTCCTCCCGGCACTGACGCTGGTGGCGGCTCTGGTGTGATTTCCGGCGCGGTCGAGCCCCCACCCCTGGCCAAACGCCAGCGGAGGGGGATGCTCGCGCGCCCCTTCCTCTCCTCTCCTTCCCTCCCCTCGCACGCGCGCCCCCGCGCGAAACGAAGACCCCCAGCCCTCCCCCTCCTCCTCCTCCTCTCCTCCTCCTCCTCCTCCTCCTCCTCCTCCTCCTCCTCCTCCTCCTCCTCCTCCTCCTCACCGATCAAACACCATCGCGGCCCTGGACAACTCTACCAACTTAGAGCTAGTATGTCCGCCTCGAGTCGAACCTTGCTGTCGGACATACCAATCAAACAGGAGCGAAGCGCCACCGGAAGGCACGAGATCGATATGGGAACCCAAAGAGTCCCCTCCTCCTCCTCCTCGCAGCTCTGTACGCTCACTTCGACCACCGCCCGTCGCACGAAGCGAAGAACATGGGCTGCACGGCTCTCTCGGCGCGCAGTGAGAAGAGACGGAAAAAAACCTGTGTGTTTTATGCTATGAGCATTCGCAAGAGTCTTAAAAGTATTAATAATCCGCCGACCCTGTCGGCGTGTGTGAGGGGCTTGTCCGTTCGACTCGTCATCTCCGTCATTCGTTAGTCGTCGTCTCTGTCGTCTCCTTTCCCCTGCGCCCCCCCTTTCCCTGGGCCCGTCGCCGCTCCCCTCTCCTTCCCCAGCGCCTCCTCCTCAAGCACGCCAGCCAAACCGAACTTGAGCAACGTCGTAATTGAGTCGAAGGGAAGCCCCTTCCCTTTGATCCCTCCCCCGCCGGGAGGGGGGGGGGGGTCCCGGGGGGGGTCCCGGGGGGGTCCCCGGGGGGGGGTCCCGGGGGGGGGCGCGCGTCAGATACGACGCCCCCTCCCCGGGGATCCCGGGGCCCAGAAAAGCCCGTCGCCGCTCCCCTCTCCTTCCCCAGCGCCTCCTCCTCAAGCGCGCCAGCCAAACCGAACTTGAGCAACGTCGTAATTGAGTCGAAGGGAAGCCCCTTCCCTTTGATCCCTCCCCCGCCGGGAGGGGGGGGGGGGGTCCCGGGGGGGGGTCCCGGGGGGGTCCCGGGGGGGGGTCCCGGGGGGGGGCGCGCGTCAGATACGACGCCCCCTCCCCGGGGATCCCGGGGCCCAGAAAAGCTCCAAGACGGGCCAAGAGTGCCCCAAGAGGCCTCCAAGACGGTCCAAAAGGGCCCCGAATCGCCGAACGACTTGTCCAAGACGCCTTGACGGACTCCAGACGACCCAAGAGCCCTGCAAGACGCTCCAAGAGGCCTACCAGGAGCACTCCCAAGACGGCCCCAAGAAGCTAAATTCATTGATTTCCTATTGTTTTTTGAATGATTTTGGCGTTCTCGACTCTTCCCCTTCCCGACGCTCCAAGACACGCCAAGAGGCCCCCAAGATCGCCCTAAGACGGCCCAAAAAGGCCTCCAAGAGGGTCCCAAAACGGCCCAAGAAAGCGCAAAGACGGCCCAAGACGTCTCCAAGACGGTCCTAGAGGCGCCCAAGACGGCTCCAAGAGGGTGCCCAGATGCGGGACCCGACCTGACATGTCGAGCTCTCAGCCCTGAGAGGCTCCCAGGAGGCCCCAAGAGGCTCCAGGAGGCCCCAAGGAGGCCCCCAGGAAGCTCCAAGAGGCCCCCAAGCGACTCCCAACAGGCCCCCAAACTGCTCCCCAGAGACCCGAAAGAGCGCTCCAAAGAGACCCCACGAAGCATCCCAGGAATCTCACCCACGTCAGCGTCGTCGTCGTCGTCGTCGCCGCCGCCGCCGTCGTCGTGTGACAGCACACCCGACGACGACGATGACGACGACGACGACGACCACAGCGCACTGAGCCAGCCCGCGCCGCCCCGCCGGTGGGCCGAGCCGCGCCCGCCGCCCCCATGAAGGCGGCACGGGCGCCCCTGGCCGCAACCTCACGCCTCGTGAGGCCTCCAGGGTCGGCGGCACCGGCCGTAAGGCCTTCGCAATATGACTCGTATTCCAATTGTTCTTCTTACTTCATAGTGTTCACATTAGTACTATCATCAGTATTATTATCATTATTACTGTTATCATTCTTATTATTATTATTCCGATCTCGAGCCAAGGTGATGCCACCCACCCACTGCTACTACCCGCCATCCTACCTACACACGTTGGTCAAAGAGCGAAGGCCAAGTTCTGAGCCTACGAGCTCGGCCGCAGAAGCGGCGAGTGGACGCACCGAAGGCGACGCCCGGCCCTGCAAAGGCCGGCAGCCGCCCCTCCCGGGGCCCGCACGCGTGCAGCGCACCTCCTGCAGCAACGCACCGGCGAGCACCCTAGGAGGAGGAGCATGAGCATGAGCATGAGCATGACCATATGACAAAGTCAACGATACTACATGAGCTGAAAATACTGCACCTTAAATTACGCCCCTGGGACGTCGGGATGCTTGCTCTGCGCGGCTGACGACCTTCGGCCACAGCCCACGGGGATTCGATCAAGATACACGACTCCAGACAAGGTTAGCTCACGGAGGCATGGCTGACCAATCCTGAGAATCTGGTGTACCAAAACCAGCACAGTCACGGCCGTGCCATAACTAAATGGGCCATGAAATTGCATATTATAGGATGCAGGAACGCTCCCCCCCGCTATGTGGAGGGGGGCATGAGGATGCTTAAGCCAAAACACCCCCTTATAAAGGATGGGTTGAAGACACTGGGCTATCCTCCAGGCAACGGCGGTGGCTCTGGATACTGGTCCTCCGCCTCGCGTGCAACCCTGCCCCGCGTCATCCAGACAGTGGGAGGGGGAGAAGGGGGAGCGCGAAGCAGCAGAAGGAGGGACGACGACGGGGGAGGACGATGGTTTCTCCCACGGAACCAGGCCCTCCGCATTCACTGCATCCAGCTCCGACCTCCATCTCCACAAACTGACCAGCCGCGCACGTCTCTCGCGCATCAGCCCGCGGTGTCGGATGGCGATGGGCAGCCTGACCTCCGTAGCCGCCCATCCCGCCACCTCGCCAGCAACGCTGTTGCCCGTGACCGTCCACCTCGGCGCCCGCTGCAGCACCACGACGCTCCCCGTCTGGCGGGAGTTGACGAAGAATATGCTGGTGCGGCGCTCAGGCGCTGCGGCCAGGAGCTGGCCAAGACGGGCCCACAGATCACAGCCAGGCCTCGATGGGGCCAAAAACTTCTGCTCGAAACAACTCTGCACGACCGACTCGCAGTCCGACACGTAGGTGATCGCAACGACTGTGCACCACACGGCCAGGAGGAGAGCACGAGGTTCGCCCCGAACGACCCCCTGACATGATCCAGCGAGGGGACCCCTCACCATGGCCTGCAGCTCCACCGTCGGCTCCAGTGGGTTGAAGACCGCGATGCCCAGGCTCACTCTGCGGGAGGTCGTGCTGTTGGTGTCATCACCACCGCTGGCATCGCCGAACACCAGCAGCTGCTCCCCCATGGTGCCACCGCCCAGGAATACCTCGGCCTCGTCATCGTTGTTCGCCACCGTCCAGCATACCTCTGATGGGGGCAGCGGTACCACCAACCAAGGCTGAGGCATCAGACTTCGCAACCAGAGCGCCTCGTCAGCGTCAGATTGAACCCGCGCCTGTGAAACCCACTGATCAGGCTCGGTGTATGCAAAGCTGCCTGTATTGTATTCGCATTCCCAGATTCTGTGCATCAACGACTCGGCCTTCATGCCACAACGTCCACTCAGCTCGGAATCACGATACTTGGGCATCTCAGCTTTGCGCCTGGCTCGAGGCCAGACGCCGCCAACTGCACACGAAACCTTAACTTCCCCCAGTCGATGTCCAATCACTGGGACTACCGAGAGTCGGTCCATAAGGGTGCGATAGGGACAAAACTCGGCTCCTCGTTCCAAACCTCCTCCTGCATAGTGGCGACCCGCTCCCACCCCCAAGCGAAAGCGAAGCGCATCAACGAAATCTGCCAGAAAGCCGTCGTGCCTGTCGAGTGCACCGATGCCGCTGTACGCGTTGTGGTCGGAGCGCCCCTGGTCGCCCTCGAGCGGGTGAGGCGATGGGATGGTCCACCCCGTTGCCTCCTGAACTCCCCATCCCCCTTCAAGCAGGTGAGTGACCACTCGAGCTGGAAAGGAAAGATTGACATTATAGCCCGCGCGACACGGCCACTCGATAGGGCCGTAAAACAACTGGATGCCCATCAAACTATCTGCACAAGGTACCTTCAACTGATGCGATACTTCCTCCTGTACCACGCGTGTGAATGCTTCTCTCAAACTGGCATTGCCACGTATGGCCGCCTCCCATTCCTGCTCGGTGGACGTGGACCATGTGCGTACAAGATGTTCTCGTAGCATGCTCCATACTCGCCCCAGCACTGCCACTAATCAAATTATTCGATCCCCCAAAACTTTTTCCCACAACACCCGACCGCCGATAAGTAAAACTTGATCTGGTCGAGAACCGCAATGTTCCCAAGCTTCGAAAAGAGTTGCCAATTCTGCCAAGACCGAGCCAGGTAATCTTTCGAAATCCGTGGGAACATCATATCAACTTCCACGCCTGCCTTGGCTTTCATCTGTCGCACCGCACGTCGGACATCTGAGGCCGAGACCATGGGCAGATCCTCATCCATCGCCACTTGGTGAACCGACGGCGGCCAAAGAGAGTGCCAGTGCTTCGACTCCGCGTTAATGGTGTCCCTGGGATGATATAGCACTTGGTCGCCCTGTTCACAGTCCAACCCTGGGAGCGCCTGCCCGTGAAGAGACTTGTGCGGGGTACCTAGGGACTCCGCCTGCATGAAGAATTCTTTGGACTCCGCAATTGTTCCGCTGACTGCTCTTCTCAGTGCACGATTCATGATACGACGTGAGATACTCTCATAACTCTGCAGGCCTGGAAGAACGCAGGTGCCAGCTGTCCTGATGATCGCGATCCACTCATCCCATGGCGGATCCTTGGCGGCGGTCAGAGTCTTGGTCAACCCCTCTGGCCTATCCTCACTATGCCGTTGACATGCTTGAAGGTAGCGTTCCAACTGCTTGGCTCCACTCCCTCTGGAGCGATAAAGAACGACGACATTTAAGAGAATGTGGAGTTGGGTCCACCATGCGCTCATACAAACACGAAACGGCGTGGCCCTGCTTTTCCCTGGCATCTTGCCTGTCTGCACTGTGGATCGGGCCCCTTGAGCTCGAGTTGGCCCTGGCGGGACTGGCACATTGAGACGATCAGAAATACAACGATCAACAGACGATATCCATGATGCAAATGACCCTGCTATCACTGCCAGGTGAGCTGGCTTGAGCCGAAAGGCTACGGACTGATGGAAAGCAGGAGCAAGGAACTCGAGCGAGAGACCACCAGGCGCGAGACCCACAGCACTTCGACATTCATCCCACAACTCAGGAGGTATGGCAAATGATGACTCCTGGTTAGTGGGTGAGGCTCCACCGCGTGACACATCCTGACTAGAGGCTTCCTGGGAATCCAAGGCTGGCGGCTCAGACGAAGACGTGGGGTGGCCAATCCAGTCCGAAGGTCCAGACACAACCCAAGGACCACCGTGCCCTACGTCCTCAGCCATCGTGAGATCCCCAGGAGAAACCGACGAATTCGAAAAAACTTGGCACACCGACAGATCCGAGCAAAATTTGAGCTCCTGAGCCCAGGGGTCTTCCTTGTCGGGCCACACATCAAAATCGATTTCTAAACTAACAGTACCAGGCACCCTATCCCCCGCAGACGGAGAGGCAAATTCCCCTTCCTCATCCTCGGCGGGGGTCGCACACTGAGATTGCTCGCAACAATCACTGAACAGGCTATTGAATTTATCGGCTCGGGCGGCAACGGCTGGGCGATAACATGTTGCTGCAATGTCGGCCGAGATAATTTCTGCAGACAAACGTTCAACTATGCCTGAGCGCGAGAGGGCCGCTGGTCTCAGATTGAAGTCGCCCACGACCTCCCAGGGCACCTGCAGCGCCCCCATCAACCCCAGCAGGTGATTGAACCTCCCGAAGTTCGCGCCGTGCAACCCCATGTTGCTGTACCCGTAGAGGACCACTATCAGCAGCGAGAAGTCGATGAAATGGACTGCCTGCGCCATGCGGTCGTCGTAACTGTCGTAGGACCGCTGCACTGACTCGGAATGGACGTGAGTCTCGGCGGTCGCGAAAAGGTCGTATGTCTTGGTCTGGGATATGATCCACGCCCAAGGCTTCTCCCCAATGCAATTGATATCGGAATAAAAGAGTCGCGTCGTAGCACTCTCCCCTGTAGGTACCGCCGCAGCTGTACTCGACGAGGCAGCACAGGCGGGGTCCGCCCCTTGCATATCCACCTGCGCTGCCGTAGCTAGTCAAACCGTGGCGACAGGGTCCTTGCCCTTGCCCTTGGCGACTGCTGCCTGCGCCGCCGCCTCCAGCTTCGCCGCTGACAGTCGCTGCGCCTCGGCCACGATCTTGGCCTCCTCCTCGGCGTTCGCAGCATCCTGCGCCGCCTTGGCTGCCTGGGTCGCCGTAGGGTCGTCGCCCTCGGTACCTGCGGCTGCCGTCGGAGGTTTGGCCTCACCGCCACTGCCGCCTTCAGCTGCTGTGCCGTCGGCTCCTCGTCGCTTCTTGGCCGTGCGCTTCTCCACGTCACTGCGAAGCTGCTGCAACTGGTCTAACCACTTGCGTACCTCCGCTTCCTTTGTCCCCATGGTTCCTGCGGCCTGCTCGAGATCGGTCTCGATCGTACGAAGAGCTTCCTTCTCCGCGGGCTCGCAATCGAGGGACTCGATGTTCGCGAAGAACTCCTTGTCCCAGGTGCACTGAAATATCGGTTTCGGGGCCGTGCTGTCCTGGGTCCCTTCGGAGGTCTCACCCTGGCCCGTCACGCCCTCGGCGTAGGCTAAGGCCTGGGTGGCGGCGCGCCGCGCAGCCTGCGCGCGCGCAACCTCCTGGGCTGCCATGCCTTCCTTCTTCTCTGCCAGCGCCAACTGTGTCCGCAACCTGACCACGTTCGCCGCCAGCTGCCCATGGCGGTGGTCGGCATCGCGGAAAGCACTGTCGGCACGCCGCAGGGCCTCCACGGGGGTGACTGCACCCTCGTCTCCTGCAGCATCCTTCTCCAACTGTTGAATCTGTTTCCGAAGGCTGTCCTTCAGTTGGGCATCATCGCTGGCTTGCAACGCGAGCTGGAGGTGCTCGGTCACTGCTGCCTTGCCACGCGTGCTGCCCTTGCTACTTGCCGAAGGAGGGGAAGAAGAGGTTGAACGAAGAAAACCCTTGGGCTGCAGCGGACTGCCCGAGTCATCACTCATGAAACTCACTTTCCTCTTACCCCTGTCGCGCGAAGTACTCCTCTTCGGCAGAAATGGAACCACCTTCTTACCGCAGTGCGTACACTTGTTGTCATTCCGCCGCAGCACATCATTGTACTCGCAACGCTGGCACCCTGCACACCGCGACCAGGTCCTGGCCGTCGCCATTGCTGAAATCCTCTGTTTTTGTCAGCACTCGAACAATCCTGCTGGGCGTTCGTGCGCTGTCCCCCAAGTGCCGCGTGAAGGCACAGAGGCACCTGAGCTCTCTGCCAAAATGGTCTGAGCCCAGATGTTACTTGAGACCCTAGGAGGAGGAGGAGGAGGAGGAGGAGGAGGAGGAGGAGGAAGACGCCGCCGGGCACCGCACGCTGGCGCCCCGTGCTGCCGGCCTGCCCGCGCAGAGGACGAAGCCGTGGGTCCGCACTCCCCCGTGCCCTCGCCTGGACCGTCTCCTCTCCACTCGTGCCTCCCAGGGCTAAGCCCGAACGTTGTTTTTCGTCTTGGTTTCGTGCTGTTGTTCGTTCTGCTCTACCTGTTTTCCTGTACGTCCCTCCCAAATCGAAGAACAAGAGACAGCCGAAGTCTAGCAAAACAGCGTTTAGATCCAGCCCTGGTACTTCCTGGCCGTCCGCCTGCACATGGCAAGATGACAAAAAATGGGAGCAGGGGGGGGGCGAGGAGCAGAGGAGGAGAAGGGGGAAAGAGGAGCAGAGGACCCAGGAGATGGACGGGAAGGGGGGGAGAAGACAGATGCGTTGTGTGGGCATCCCCAGTGGCTCTGCCAGCCATCTAGTGAAACACACAACGGACGCACCACAACTGCCTGCGCACTACACCATGGAAAGAAGTTGTGCGAGGGGGGTCCAGGTCCGATACAGTCAACCCGTATGATAAGGACGCATGATAAAGATGCAAGGGCCTTGGAAGGCCATGTCGACACTCTGCGCGCGGGGCGCGGCCAGCAAAAGCAGCCAAAAATGAGCCGAAGGGGAAGGATGCACAGGTATCCTTGGAAACTCGCTCATCATTACTACGCGGGTTGACTGTACTTCCTTTCCTTCTGCCTTCGCACAACACGATGATAAAAATTGTTGGGAGGGGGTTCCGGTCCGCTATGACACCCATCGGCGGACATAGAACAATCAGCGCAGCGTAAAGGGATGGGTGGGAGGGGTAGATGTCAGACATCTACCTCGCTTAATCCTCTCCCCTCTCTCCTCCCCACCCACGACCACCCCACCCCCGCTCAGCTTTGTCCCATCGCCTTCCTCACGTGCCCTTGCCCCCATCAACGTTCGGAAAGGAGGAACTGACGGGCCACACGGGTCGGGCGCTGGACGAGATGTGGGCGTGTCTAGCACGCCCCTCTGCGATTGAACTATGTGGATGTTGCTATCCTCCTCATCCTCTGGCGAGCGCGGCGGTTTCCTTGTCACGTGCCCTTGCTGGCGTGTCCACGTCCTCGACCGTCTCCAAGGTTCCCGACAACGACAGGTCAATCACGTCAATCACAGAGTGCTGAGGGGAGAAGCGCGGAGCAGGGAAGGCCCTCCTCCGCCTCCGCCTCGTCATGATCCTCCTCCTCTTCCTCCTCCTCCTCCTCCATTTTCTCCTCCTCCTCCTCTCCTCCTCCTCCTCCTCCTCCTCCTCCTCCTCCTCCTCCTCCTCCTCCTCCGCCTCCTCCTCCACCTCATCCTCTCTTCTCATCCCTTCGACCGCCTCCTCCGATGAGAAACGATGGCATGATTTGGGCATTTGAGGATTCAAGCCTGATACATCGTTAGAAAATGCGGGGGCCCTTTCTGTCCACACAGAAGCGCACGGTGTGGCGACTCATTCTTAGGGCATCATTGCAGCCAGGAGACCCCGACTCTGCCAGAACCAGAAGCGAACAGGGAACCTAAGGAGCCGGACTCGAATCCGCCCTCAGGCTGAGACCCAGACTCGGACGCAAGCCGAGATCCGCCCTTAGGTTCACACCCACACTTGGATTCTTTTGGCGGCGATCCGAGTGGGGAAGTGAGTGGTGGCAGGCCTTCTCAGAAAGCGGCGGTCTGAGGAGAAGGCGGCTTCGAAAGCATCTCAGAAGGCCGAAGCCTTCTCTGAGCCTTTTGAGAAAGTCCGCCCCTTGCATCTTATTTCCTGGGCGCCGATTCCTGCCTCTGCTCAGACTCGGACCCGAATTCGGGTGCAACTTGGGTCTCGGACGCAGGCTCGCACTCGGACTCGGGAACAGACTCGGACATGGATATGGAGGCTTGGAGCCGCGCTCGGACCGAGGCTCGGACCAAGACGTAAGCCCAGACTCATTTAGACGCCAGACTGACATCCAAACTCAGACACGGACTTTGGCACTCACCCGTGCTCAGGCTCAGAAGAAAATTCAAAAGTCAACACGAACATGAATGCCAACTAGCAGATCCACCCCGTGATTCAGACCCAGACTCACTCTCAGGAATACCATGATGTTTCAACAGGGTTCAGGCTCAAATTGAAACTTCGATCCAGACTCATATGAAGGGGCTCTGGGGCACACAAATAAATACACACAGATAACAGGATTCCCCATATTTTCCTATATTTTCTGGGGGGGTGCCTTCCCCCCAATTCCCATATTTTCCATATCTTCCTGGGAGTGGACGATTAATTGTGTCTGTGTGCTGTTTTTTCCTCCTGATCATATTTCGACACAGACACCGACTCGGCTCCTCCCCCTCAATGGCCCCCTCGCTGCGGCCCCCCTCCTACGCACTGGACAGGGACTCCTTGGATCGACGCAAAATACCCCGTCCTGGCGCGCGAAGCGCGACAGGGGCTCCGCCGCGGATCCGAGAAACCCGCGCGGATCCAAGATACGAGCTGTCCCTCTTCTACCTACGTCTCTGAAGGGGCCCCAGGACACACATAAATAAAGACAAACAAATAAAAAGATTCCCCTATATTTTCCCATAGTTTCTGGGCTTCTCTCTTCCCCCCCACTTCCCATAGTTTCCCATACTTTCTGGGGAATCGAGGATTCATTGTGTCTGTGTGTTTCTTCTCCTCCTGAGTCTCTCTGGCTCGAGTCCCCCCTCGGTGTGGCCTTCGGGTGAGCCTTCCATGGGAGCCGCCGTGGACCTCCGCGGCCCCACCAGAAATGTGCTTCCGACGGGGCTCCCTCGAGACTTCGACCACCCCCCTTCACCCCTTCCTCCAGACTCCCCGCATACCTCCCCGCATACTTCCTTCAAGTGTCGTCCAAACGCCGACCTGATCCGACGACATCCGGCATCCGGTCCAAGCCTGGCGGCGCGCACGAGGGGGGGGGAAGGCTTCTGAGAAGGAGACTGCTTCTTGGAAGGCACCAGCCTCACGCCTACTGACAGATCAGGCCCGCGCCCTCTAAGAGGCAGGGGTACTGCTGAGAAGCCCTCCCCCCTCTGCGCGTGGCCGATCCTCTTCGCTGCGGCTTTGGCCGTCTGGCCCTCGGGAGACCTGCGGGGGAGGCCTCCGAAGGCTCCAAGGGCTGCCTGAGGCTTCTGCGGGGGGAGGGAGGAGGAGCACCACGCAGAGCACGACGGGGAGCACGACGCGGAGCACGACGCGGAGCACGACGCGGAGCACGACGCGGAGCACGACGCGGAGCACGACGAGGAGGACGACGCGGAGCACGACGAGGAGGAGCACGACGCGGAGCACGACGAGGAGGAGCACGACGCGGAGCACGACGAGGAGGAGCACGACGCGGAGCACGACGAGGAGGAGCACGACGCGGAGCACGACGCGGAGCACGACGCGGAGGAGCACGACGAGGAGCACGACGACCCTCCGCGCGTGGCCGACCCGCCCTCCCCCCCCCCGCCGCTGCGGCCTCCCTCTGCGCCCCGGCCAGGGCAGCGCCTGCCAGCTCCGCCGGCCCCTCGCCCACGGAGCCCGGCGGGCCCGGCGCGTCCAGCAGCGGCGCGGCATCCCTGCGGGCCTCGGCCGTGCGCGGGCGCGGAGGGCCCAAAGTCCACCCCCAGAATCACGAGGGGTAAGGATAGGGGGGGGCTGGCATTTGGCGGCGCGCACAAGGGGGTGGAGGAAGGGGGGAGGGCTTCTTAGAAGGAGGCTGCTTCTTAGAAGGCGCCGGCCTTACATCTATAGATAAGGCCCGCGCCTTCTAAGAAGCAGGGTGCTTCTAAGAAGCCCTCCCCCCTCCCCTCACCCCCCTCTGCGAGCGGCTGAGGCATAGGGAGGGGGATGCATCGACCTGGAACCGGCGAGGCATCGCCGATGGATCGGCGATAGGCCTCCGATAGCGAATCCGCACCTTCCTGGGCAGGTTGGGGCCATCGGGCCCATATCGGCGATCCATGGGCGATTGGGGGTCGATCCATCACCCCCTATGCCTATCCCCCCCTATCGCTGCCCCTGAAATAACCACCCCGACACGCGAAACCGTTGACTAAACGCCCCCACTGAAGGAATCGAACAGGGCAGGGCTGTTTGGTACACGCCCAAGGCCGTTTAGTAAACGCCAACTGTCCGGTGCGGATGGTTGTTCCTCCCTTGAGGGAGGGGCCCCCCCGATCGGGTCGAGACGATCGAGCCGGACGATGCATCGGCAGGGAAGGTCGCCATCTCGGGGCCGTCTTGGAGGTGATCGATGAAAGACAGGGGGGTCTAATCGGCCCCTCCCCTCCCAGGAGGCCATGATTGGTCCAAAGCCTTAGTCAAATCAGTGCTGTTGGCTTCCTCGCCGAGGCCATCTTGGACCCTCCAACGACTCGCGGGGCGCCACGTCCAGGCTCCATCTCGAGCCGCATCGCCGATGCATCGGCGATTTACCAGCCTCGAACGTATCCCTATCCCTAAGATTGACACGCCAAAAGGCGATGACAATCTTAGGGATTCGCCCTCAAAAAATAAGGGAATCCCTAAGATTGGCATCGTGATGAGGAGGTGCCCAGCATAGGGATAGGGATGTGTTCCAGGCTGGTATGCGATGCGGTGCGATCCCCCGACCCCAAAAAACTCTGACCCCACCTAGGTGGCCTGCGACCAGGTGATCGATTACATGATTGATTTACCCCAGAATCGTTGTTTGCCAAATCTAGAAAAACAGTGCCTGCCCGACACGCTGGCGAGACGTCGAACGAGTACACCGCCTCCCAGGGCCCAGCACGACAAGACCCTCCGGCTTCGGTACTGTCCAGGTGCTCGAGCTTCCTGCTGGCGATCCAGGCCAAGCTCCTGCTCAATATGAAGGGGCCCTGGGACACACAAATAAATACACACAAATAAAAAGATTCCCCATGTTTTCCCATATTTTCTGGGTTTCCGTCTTCCCCCCCACTTCCCATATTTTCGCACATTTTCTGGGAATCGACGATCCATTGTGTCTGTGTGTTTTTTTGTCCCTCCTGACAATATGCTGGAGGTCTGGGCGGGAGGGAGGAGCAGCGGCCGAGGCCCCCGGCCACGGCGGCCGCGACGCCCACCGAGAAGCCCCGCGGCGAGGCGGCCCCGCGCAGCGCGGCCGCCGCGGGCGTGGCGGCGGGC
>CAUYUJ010020655.1:37368-69868 GCA_963575745.1 Prorocentrum cordatum | reverse complement strand
CTCCTCCGCATCCTCCCTCCCTCCCTCCCTCCCTCCCTCCCTCCCTCCCCCCTCCCTCCCCCCTCCTCCTCACCTCCTCCTCCCCTCCTCCTCCTCCTCCTCCTCCTCCTCCTCCTCCTCCTCCTCCTCCTCCTCCTCCTCCTCCTCCTTTCCTCCTCCTCCTCCTCCTCCTCCTCCTCCTCCTCCTCCTCCTCCTCCTCCACCTCCTCCTCCTCCTCCTCCTCCTCCTCCTCCGCATCCTCCTCCTCCTCCTCCTCCTCCTCCCTTCCCCTGCCGCCTCCTCCTCCTCCTCCTCCTCCTCCTCCTCCTCCTCCTGGTTTCTCCTTCCCATGCCTCCTCCTCCTGGGTTCCCTCCTGGGTCCCCTCCAGGGGCCTCCTGGGGCCTCTCTGTGGCCTCTCTGGTGTATCTCTGGGGCCTCCTGGGGGCTCTGGGGGGGGAACACGCAAGAAATCAAATCAAAGAAATCAAAGACCGAAGAAATCAAAGCCCGAAGAAATCAAAGAAATCAAAGACCGAAGAAATCAAATAAAGAAATCGACACAAAGAAATCCATGACACCAAATGAAGACCGGGGGAACGAAACAAGAAAGCAAAGACCGACGGCTGAAATCAAAGACCGACGGCTGAACCAAACAACACAGATGTTAATACTTGTTCCACTCCCCCTCTCCCCTGACTAAGGTGTGAAATCGTTGTGTTCGGTTGTTTGGGTTGTTGATTAATCCTTCGGTTGTTGTGGGTTGTCTCCACCGTCGGCGGTTGATTTCGTCGTTTGCTTGTTTTGCCCGTTGTGTGTGTGTGTGTGTTTGGTGTTGCCTTGCGTTTGGTGTGGTTCGCTCGTCCCTCGCCTGGATGCTACGGATGCAGAGACGGCGGAGGAAGAGGAGGAGGAGGAGGAGGAGGAAGAGGAGTGGAGAAGAGGAAGAGAGCAGAAACAAGAAGACAAGAACGCAGAGAACAAAGGAGATGGAGCAGGAGGAATTCTGCCCTGCCTCCTCCCTTCCCCCTGCCCTCCTCCTCCTCCCTCCTCCCGTCCCATGCCTCCCCTTCCTATCTCCTCCTCCTCCTCCTCCTCCCTTCTCCTTCATCCTCCCTTCCCCTGCCTCCTCGGCACTCCTCCTCCTCCTCCTCCTCCCCTCCTCCTCCTCTCCTCCTCCTCCTCCTCCTCCTCTCCTCCTCCTCCTCCTCCTCCTCCTCCTCCCCTCCTCCTCCTCCTCCTCATCCTCCTTCTCCTCCTCCTCCTCTCTCCTCCTCCTCCTCCTCCTCCTCCTCCTCCTCATGCTCTCCTCCTCTCCTCCTCCTCCTCCTCCTCCTCCTCCGCCTCCTCCTCCTCCCCCTCCTCCTCCTCCTCCTCCTCCTCCTCCTCCTCCTCCTCCGTCCTCCTCCTCCTCCTCCTCCGCCTCCGCCTCCGCCTCCGCCTCCGCCTCCGCCTCCGCCCCGCCCTCCGCCTCCGCCTCCGCCTCCTCCTCCTCCTCCTCCTCCTCCTCCTCCGCCCTCCTCCCCTCTCCTCCTCCTCCTCCTCCTCCTCCCCTCCTCTCCTCCACTCCTCTCCTGCTCCTCCTCCTCTCCTCCCCTCCTCCTCCTCCTCCTCCTCCTCCTCCTCCTCCTCCTCCTCATCCTCCTCCTCCCTCTTCATTTCCCCTGCCTCCTCCTCCTCCTCCTGCCTCCTCCTCCCTTCTCTCCGCCCTCCTCTCTTCCCCTGCCTCCTCCTCCTCCCCCTCCTCCTCCTCCCTCCTCCTCCTCCCTCCTCCCTTCCCCTGCCTCCTTCTCCTCATGCTTCCTCCTCACGCCTCCCCCTTCTCCCTCCTCACGTCCCTTGCCTCCTCCTCCTGGTTTCCCTCATGGGTCCCCATCCAGGGGCCTCCTGAGGCCTCTCTGGGGCTTCTCTGGGACCTCATAAGGAGCTTCCTGGGGCCTCCTCGGGCCCCTGAGGGCCGTCCGCCCCCCACGGGGAGAAGGTGGGGGGGGGGGGCGGGGGCGAAAACAAAAAAACAAAAAAGATGTCAATGCTTCCTCCACTCGGAGGGCACCTACTATACACATACACCGATCCTGGCCAGGCCGATCCGAGGCCCAAAATCGGTGTATATGCATCCTGCGCAAGACAGGAGGGCGTGTACTCCGATCCTGGACCCAGGGTGATCCTGGCCAGGATCGGTGTTGGTGTATAGTTGGTGCCTTCCTATCCACCCCCGCGCCCCCCCAGACTACGGTGTGAAATATTTGTTGTACGTGTTTTTGTTGCGTTTTTTCCCGTAGGCTTTTTGATTGTTCAACCGTCGGCCTTTGATGCCTTTGGTTTGTTTGGTGGCTTATTGCTTTTGTTGTGTTTCGCTCTTCCCTCGCCTGGATGCTACGGACGCAGAGACGGCGGAGGAGGAGGAGGAGGAGTGGAGAAGAGGAAGAGAGCAGAGACAAGAAGAGAAGAACGCAGAGAACAAAGGAGGTGGAGCAGGAGGATGGCTGCTTCTCCTGAGGAAGGGGAAGAGGAGGAAGAGGCATGAAGAAGAGGAGTGGAGCAACGAAAGCGATTCCGTTTCGCGCCCTCAAAGGGCCGAAAGCCCACCATACTCATCCAGTCTGGAGCTCCCCCAACCCCCCTCTGCGCGTGGCTGAGAAATAAAGGCTGGTGATAAAACGAGTTAATATTACAAATATTAGGGCTGGCCTGCGTGAATGGATCTGACCAAGCGCCGATCCATAGAAACCTCACGAACCAGCAAAGAATTTAAATCTTGGGCATGCCGCCGTCTCCGCGGGCGCGCGGGCGGCGTACCGGCGGCGAGCCAAGGCACTCGCCACTTGGACTCGCCGTCAGTCGTCGCTGCTGCTGGAGGCCTCGCTCGAGCTGTCCTCGTCGTCGTCGCCGCACATGCCGTAGGTGCGGCGGTCGCCCAGCGCCTGGTTCTTCTCCCTCAGGCGCCTTGCGATCGGGCCCTGGAGCATGACCTTCACGAAGAGGTGGTTCAGTATCCACCACCGTGCCGTAGGCACGGAGGGCAGTGCCCTCAGGCCCCGTAAGAGTTCTCAGCCCAGAGCATTGTGAATATTGTCAGAGACCCAGGCCCAGGGTCTCCGCACGTATTGAGCGCTTCTGGGCACTCTCGGGCGCCCCCGTTCTTCTCCGCATGACGTTTCCAGAGGCCTCGGGAGCGCGGTTGCAGGCCTCAACATCTAACATCCCCAGACACGGTCCCAGTGGTCCGCGCTGGATCCCTACGTGGTCCTCTCGGGATATGTTGGGGACGCTCGGAGCCACACCGAGAGGCCAACAGCACAGGAGCACCTTAAATTCTTGAAATTCTTGCGCGGTTTAGACCATGTCTGCACTTTGGTCTTGACAGCATCCGAGACGGCCCAAGAGGCCCCAGCAGCCGCCAGCAGGCCCCAGCGAGGCGCCCCTCAGGCCCCCAAGAGGCTCCCAGGGATGTACTCAAGATGCGTCCAAGAGGCCCTCAGGAGGCTCCGAGAAGCCTCCGAGAGGCCCCATCAGAGATCACCCAGGAGACCCCGGCAGGCCATTCACAGAGTTCTGCGACGAAGGCAAAGTGGTGGGATGGGCCCAAGGCCACTTGACCCCGTAGTCAACCTGCGGAGGGGTGCCAGCGTGACCAATGTTGTTTCCGAAGGCGCAGAGACGGCCCCAAGAGGCCCCAGGACCTCCCCCAGAGGCCCCCCAGAGGCCCAACGAGGCTCTGAAGAGACCATCCCCAGAGGCCTCCAAAGAGGCCCCCGAGAGGCTTCCGAGAGACCCCACAGACTCAGACGCCCCGAAGAGGCACCCCAGGAGACCCAAAGGAGGCTACGAATGACTCCAAGAGGTCCGAGAGGCCTCCTCCTCGCCCCCCTGGGCCTACGTTACTCCCCCCTCTCCTGCGCCCTCCCTTCCGTCCCAAAGTGTCCCAATTACACAGATGGAGGGCTGCTCCGTCTAAACATGCTACTCTTGCCTGAGATTTCGTCGGAACTTACGACGAGAAGCTTGAAATTGCGTAACACTTACACGGATGGGTGGCAGACATAGGCCAAAACGCAGCCATTGATGGTATTTTCTTCGAACTGGATGGCATTAGTTGTTTGCATTGCTTATATTTGGAATGACGAAAGGATTCCCAGAGCTCTCTGGCCACACCCGCTGGCCACCCAGGCCGACCCCAAAGTCGCACAGAGTCCTCTGCGGCCGCGGAGGTCGCCTCCAAGGCAGCCCAGATGGCCCGCAGCCCCAAAGATGCCTCCAAGACCGCGCAAGCTGGCCCGAAGACGGCCAAGAGGCTCCAAATACGCCACAAGAGGGCTTCAAAAGCACCTACAGGAGGCCCCCCAGAGGCCAAAATCATTGATTATCCTCATGTGCTTCATCTGCCCTCGAGTTCTCACATTCCCACGCCTCCGAAAGCCCAAGAAGGCCCAGGATGCCCCCATGGCGGCCCAAGACGCCCCCAAGAGGGCCCCGAGACTGCCCAGGATGGCCCTCAGACGGCCCAGAATACAACCCCAACGCGGCCCAAGGCGAAGAGAGTCCCAAGATGGCCCTACGGATCCCGAAGAGGTCCCCGAGACGGTCCACATAGGCCCCCAAGACGGCCTCCGAAGGCGCCAAACGGCCCGACAGCACCCCACGGTCGCCCAAGAGAGCCCCCATTAGGTGGCACAAGAGATCCCCAAGAGGCCCCCCAGTGTTGCCCAGAATGGCAAAAGGAGCCTCGAGAGAGCGCCCGGATCACTTCAGAGTGGGTTGGCGGTGACTCGCCGGAGGCACCTTCGATGACCCACACGAGCAGGACGATGGCCAAGGACCATCTATAGCCAGTCGAAAAACAATTGTTCGGGCCGACGCAGCCGAACTGCACCGTGTCGAACGCTGGATCCACGGCACCTGATGAAGGCGGCCTGCAGTCCTCGAGGCCTCCTCGATGGGGTCGGAGTAGATGGAATCGGAGGATCGCGCCGAATCGCCGATGCATCGGCCACGCACTGAAAACGGCGGCGATGCATCGGCGAAGCCAGCATGAATAAAGTCGACTTCCACATCGAGCCGCATCGCCGATGCATCCGCGATGTGGCGCGATGATCCGACCCCATCCACTCGGACCCCACCTGGGAGGCCCAGAAGTCCATGCTCGGGTCCGTGCTATTGAGCTCGGGCACCCAGGTGCCGTAGTCTCCCCCGAGTTCGGCATACAGTTGCTGCTGCCAGGCCTTCAGCTGCGGGCCCAGGAAGCACCCCCCCACCAGGCCTCGCGAGCGGCGAACGTATCCGTGCCCACGCCCTCACGACCTCCCTCAATCCTCCCCCTGCTATTCCTTTTCCTCCTCCTTTTCCTCCGCCTCCTCCTCCTCCGCCTCCTCCTTCTCACACTCCTCCATTCCTTTACCTTATATAGTAGTGGCAACGCGCGTCATGACTCTTGCACAGAAACCAAGGGGAAGGAGGAGGAGAAGGAGGAGGAGGAGCAGGACGAGGAGGAGGAGGAAGAAGAGGGGGAGAAGGAGGAGTTACACCGACCGAGAGAAGGTAATGATTTGGCCGACCCGACCAAAACCATTGCCTTAGACATCCTCCCCAAGCACGCAGGGGCGGCGACAGGCGGGGCGGTTCTGCATCACAACCGCGCGGTCGCAGGGCAGGGCGGCAGCGGCCAACGGCGGCAAGAGAGACGCGGCGGGAGGCGACAGAAGAAAGACGGAGCAGGGCCCACCACTGGCCAGGATAGGAAAACAACAAATACAAAAGCGAATAGATCAGTCAGCTCTGGCACCTCGGCTGAGAGCACGAATTGTCTTACTCCGTCTAGCCCCAACCTTCAACCTAGTTTCGACCAGGGAATGGGTGAGAAGGCGGGTGAAATACACACAGAGGGAGAAGCCCGACAAACCTGGAAACAAGTATGCATTATATCTACGACAACAAATTGGGTTGGGAGAGACTCGCGAGAGGATGCGGAAAACAGATGTGGCAAGATAGAGCTCAGAGATTCACGCCCCCACTCGGTGGGAAGCCATGGTAGTACTCCAGCGATACATTCAGTAACTACTGGGTAAGCCGAATAATGTAGCAAATCATCTCCACCCAACGCATAACAACTGAATCCACATACCTGGATGGACTGCCTGCATCCCCTGGTTATTCCACCCATGAAAGAGCGTTTGCAAGCAAGCCGTGAGAATAAATCCAGGGAGACGGGCTCCAGCAACACTAACCCGAACAAATGCGAGGAGAACATCGGCCCGAGACACTCCAGGGATCCATTCAGCCAACCGGGGGAAATTACATCCTGGGCAATGGGGACTTCACTCTGGTGATCAGAATTCACGAGTTCCACGACCCTGGCCTCACTCTGGTGATCAGAATTCACGAGTTCCACGACCCTGGCCTGCGCCATCCTCCTTGGGCACGCGGGAAGCGAATGAGTGTGGAAGAACGCGTCATAGACCTGCCACACCCTGAAGAAGAGCGATTCACCTGCTAAAGCAGCGAAATACCACGTGATACTGACTTCGTCTGATGTGGCAGACTCCTGCAAAAGATTCCTCAACCCGCGAAACTTGGGCGAATCGATGGCAGCGCGTAGCAGACAGGCACGCGAGTATACCTCCAACCTCCTCGCTTCAACCCGATGGCCGAGATCACGGAGTTGGCGGAGGGCTTCGGGAACGAAAAACGCGGCGAACACGTAAGCCTTTGCAGCGATTGTTCCCGCCGTCTCCACAATCTTGGGAAGTTTCCACACCTGTGCTACATGGCTGACCACGGGCAGCGCGCACACGTTGCATGCTGCGATACTGAACGAGAGCCCACACACACACACACACACACCACACCCAGCTGTTTCACTTGTAAGGCACGACGCGCAAGAGCGCCGACCACCATAGTCCAAGACCCCCCCCCCCCCCCGCCCACCAACACCCAGGTACACCCGCGTGTATGTCCAATTGCAAAATATCTTATTGTCTCATGTTCACACCAATATTCTTGAGATCCGGCATTACCGTTTCACGTAACCGCTGGCCAGGAATAAACAGGACGCAATGGGCTAAATTCTACACGAGCCCAGCCGTAAAAGCACCATTCGCTATTACACGTAGAATGGTAGGTAGGCACTGAAGCACATCCTTGCAAGCGGTACCAATATCGTCGGCGAAGGCTCCTATGAAATTGGGCAGCGCCGAGCACCTGCGTCAAATCCGAGCGATGACAAAGTTGATACACATACAAAAGATGAGCCCAGAAATCGGGCACCCTCGCTTAACACCCCCCGTAATATGAATACACACTGGCTCACACCCGTGAAAACTGATGCCCATGCTCACGCTGGCGCGCAGGGTTCGGATCGCTCGCCGCACGCGCCTGGGCAGGCCCAAACTCTTGAGCGCCCGCCGCGCAGGTATACGCGTGCAGGACACTGCGCAGATTTCAAAAAAACATTTGTTCTTAAAAAATATAACATATATGTTTTACAATGGCCCACCTGAGAAACGCGGCGCCCAAGGAAAACACGCTATCCAGAAGCTGGCGACCTTTGACAAATCCTTTTCTGGCAATCCACCGCAGTGCCCCCCGCGATCGCGTTGACAGCGAAGCCCACGCAGCCGGCGACAATCGCATTGCCCGAGCTGTTCAAGGAAAGAGGCCGCGCACAGGCAGGTGCTCTGGCACTATTATCTGCATCGCCAGGGCAACCCCTTGGAAGAAGGACGCCACGTGCATCATGAAAGTCTGGAGGCAACTGTCCGACCTGCATCAACCTGATGCACATCTGGCATAGTATACGTCGGCGACCTCCCCCAGCATTCTTCCAGGTAGCATAAGGGGGCCCGTCGGGGCCAGGGGCCGTATCTTTTTTCCTGTTCAGAATATCCAGGAAAACACCCCCAGGAACCACCCGCGGATAAAGAGATTGGTCATTAGCGCAGCAATGGAACACACGAGTAGGACCAGGTAAAATCTCAGAACATATCAGCTACACCGTCATCAGACGCAGTCGGGCCCTGAAAAACTCGGCACCAATGCTTAGCGAGAAGCTCTGCGCGCGCACGGCCGTCCGAATGACGCTGGCCGTCTACATCGGCAATCTGCCGCAGGATGATCTTGCGGCCACTCGGCCACCAGGCGAGCGATAGGTCGCGCGCGCGCTGGATGGCCGCCGCAGGCGTAGCCTCATCAACGAATGTCTCGGCCCTCTCGACAGACCGCGCCAGCTCGGCCTCTCGCTTGGAACACACATCCCTCATCAGACTTGCCAAGTGAAGACCGAGACCGCCCCCATCACTCCACGTACACACCTCCAATATAAAAATACAGTTAAAACAAAAGTGCCCAGGAACGGGCATCCACGGACCGCCTTCTCAGCGCTATAAAACCGACCACCTCGAACGGATCGCGCCAGCCTCAAACGGCGAGAGACAAATTCCCCCAGCGATTCGGAGCCGCCCCGCGCAATATGCTCCGCGACGCGACCCCCGGCATAGTAGAACACATATTTGATGCCCTGAAGCTGCGCCCAGGGTCTGACCTGGCTCTTCAGGCACAAGGAGGTCCTGCACGACTTCTTGAAACACTCGATGGCGGGCAACCCAGGCGGGGACACTGGCGGGCCCTCTGGGGGCCCGAGGCTCCAGCTGCAGGAGTACAGGAACGTGATCGGAAGGTTACGAAATATCAGAAGCAGGCCGAGCAACACCTGCGCTGGGGCAGAGGTCGAGAACCTCCCAGGTGGGGAGGGGGCAATACACTCGACCAAGACGCCCATAGCACCCCATCCCTCTGAAGCCTGCGCGCGTCGCCCTCTCGCAGCACCTCCGCAAGACACGGCAAGGGGGACGCGAAAAGAGCGAGGCCAACCGACTGTTTGAGGGGCCTTCAAGCCCCATGGAAGCATTCACTCTGGATTCGCCCAACTCCAACAAGTTGAAACCCCCGAAGACGAAAATGGAGCACTCACCTGGGCCCCCGAGGGCTCTCTCGATCTTGGCGAGGACCCCCATTGATCGCATTGGCGCCCCACTCTGGATCCACATGGAGGCTGAGGAACTGGATGTTGCCTTTCTTTCCAGAAAGGCGCAGTAACTTGATGCGATCAGGTACGATAGTTCTGAATTCGACGCAGCACCACAAGCTCAAGTACTGCTTGGAGACGAGGAGCAATCTACGCGGTGCAACTCGCCCGGCCGAACTCGAAATCGCCAAATCCACTGCTTGCGCTGTCTGGAAAGCCGAACACACCCTCCGGCCCAGCTCAAGCAAGCTGCTGGAGAGCTCCGACGCCAGGCCCTGCCACCGCCCGACTCCTGCGCACGAAAACCAGCGAGCACTGCAAGCCCCTGACCCTGGTCTCCGAGTCGGACGGGGGCACCCCCCAGCACTCGACGCGAACATTAAAAACCCACATTTGCCCAGCCAGCACCCCAGGCTGGGCAGGTTCAAAGGAGGAGGAGGAGGAGGAGGAGAAGAAAGGATAACACAGCTAGCAGGCGCCAACATGCAGGAGGAGAGGGGGGGCGGCAAAGGCAGCAAGGCAGCAGGGGCGGGCGGGGGGCGGAGGGGGCGAGTGGAGTCGAAGGAAGTCGTGGGCCGTCGTGGGTCGTCGTGGTTCAAGAGGTCGTCGCGGTCGTCGGGGGGGCTGCTGGCCGTTCAGGGCCTGGGGCCGCCACAACGGCGGGGCGTCGGGAAGGGCGGGCGGGGTCGACGGCGGGGGCGGGCAAGGAGCGGTTCACACCGCGTCCGCCGTGGCGGCTGCGTTGGCCGCGGCCGTCGCGCCTGCTCGCGGCTGGCGGCGCCGCAGCGCTGCCCGCGCATTTTCACTGTGCAGGGAAATCGAAAATCGCTGGGCAAGCTGATCGGCCGCGAGCGCGGCGTCGTCTCCAGTAGCGTCGGCCGCGCGCTTTGCGAGCACCGCGAAGGCGCGTCGCGCCTCGCGGCCCCAGCCGCCGCCGTGGGCCTCGCATACCATCGGTGTGAACGTCAGGCCGGCCTCTGAGCATTTGCGCTGCGTGTCCAAGTGCAAGCGCTTCTGCTCCTCGTAGCGGGTCGCCGCTGCGTTGCCGCCGCCCTGCGCGGCAGAAGCCGCGAGTAAGTCCGCGCGGGGGCCCGAGGTCACAGCGAAATCCCACGCCGCCGGCGCGCCGCCTCGCCACCGCGGGACGAAGACGCCCGCGGGGCGCCTCCCGTCGCCGCCCAGGTCGTCGCCGCCAGCCTCGCCAGCCGGGGGGCCCTCTCCAGGCGCGCGCGGCGGCAGCAAGCCCGGGCGCTCGAGTTCTGCCCCAGCGTAGCCGGCGGCCAGCGCCTCGTGCCAGGCTTGGTTCCGGAGGCAGTTGCGGCGCTTCGCGCGGTCACCGCGGCAGCTGCAGGCGAGCGCGTGGTCTGCGAACACATCCATCACCTCCCCGCACGCCGGGCAAAATGCCTCCTCTTCGAGCAGCTGGTGTCGAAGGCGTCGCTGCAGCGCCACTTGCATCAAGCCGCGTGGAAAGTCGGCTCCGAGCGCCCGGCACGGCGGCGCCTGCAAGTACGCCCCAGCGCCTGGGGCCGCCGCCAAGTTAAGATGGAGACGAGGAAAAGACAGCCGCCTGCAGATGGAGATGCACATGCACAATAACTGCCAAAGACCTGACGGGACCGAACCTCACGCTGAAGACGCACAATGCCCCCACCCCCCCCCCCCCCGAGACCCCTGGACCCCGAAGACCTGGAACTTGCGAAGAAGAAAACGCACATGACCCAGTTCACGTCGGAAGCTTACTTGGTTCGAAAGTACGGGGCCCAGGACAGTCTGAATATTCCAACTGCAAATGCCAAGCGGACAATCAGGGATGTTGGGAACGATGGCATTGCGACGCGAACAAGGAGAGATGGCAGAGAAAGAAGAGCAAAAGCGCGAGACGACGGGCATGCAGCCGCCAGGGCCCTGGATAGCCTCTGCGCACGAGCTCGCATCGCTCCGGTGATGCGCTGGGCTCTCCCTCTGCAAGGGACAACACACGGGCGCGCCTCTGCCACTCGAGCACGCATCACTCAAGGGATGCTCGCTCACCCGCAGCGGCTGCGGCAAGAGACTGAAAGGCGCCTGCTCGCGAAAGTGCCGCTCAGGGGACCCCGACAGCTACTGGCCGATCCGGCCGGCGCGGTGGGCAGAGCTGAAGATCTGCTGGATCTGCTCGGCCGAGATACCACGCATGTTGAGTTCCTCCTGGGCGGCCTGGAACTCCCCCGTGCTCTCGGGGCGCTTGGCGAGTTTGACGACGATGAATACATCCGCAGGCGTGACTACCATCATCTCCCCTTTGAAGCCGTTGGCGCCGAGCTTGCACTCAGCTGTCCACGACTGGCGCTCCTTTTTGAGCAGGTCGAGGATGGGCTGGTCGATTCGACTGATGGATCGCTGCCAATCGCGAACGTCAATCGGGAGGCCCTGGCGCGCACGAAACTAGCGGCTGGTTCCATTCCGAGGGACCACCCACTGAAGCACGGCCGAGGACACGTTTTCGCTGAACTGCTTAATATAGGCGAGGGAAACGAACAATATCTTATAGATTTGTGCCACGGCCTGCAGGGCGACTTCTGCATCCTGACGAAGATGCGGGTGCGCCGCTAGAACTTGACTGACATGAGCTTGCCGAACAGACTTGTGAAAAGATCGGGGACATGTGCCAACATAACGCACCAGTGGATTCGCACCCACCTGTTGTCCACGCCCACGATCTTGACTTGGCACTGGTGTCCGCGCCCCACTGGACACGGATGCACGTGAACATGTTGAAGCCGCCATCGATGCTGTCTGAGCAACTTGTTGAAGCTGGGCCCCGAGCTGCTCAATCTGAGTTCTGTGATTCCGTAACTCCTCCGTGGCGTGCTGAACCCGAGTGTCAAGCTGAATGAGCGCCGCCTGGTGCGATGTGATATGCAACTGTAGTTGGGCCGTCGACGCGTCGATAGATGCGGCGATGTTGGACTCGACGGAACCCATCATCGCGCGCAACTCATTCATGATATTTGACGATATGAAGGCTTCACCTTCCTGACTGGAGCCACGCGCACTCACGTAATCCCCTTGGCGACTGGAAATGCGACGGCTGCGACTCGGCGAAGGGGACATCCTCCGCTCCCCACGTGGTGACGAAGATCTCTGCGAAGCACTTCCCGAAGACCTGTCACGGCGATGTCGATCGCGATCCCCTCTGTCGCGACGCGATTCCTCCTTCATCTGTTTCCGGACTGCTTTGCGACCCATGGCTGCGACTGGAGGCTGGCAAAATGCGAGCGCGCAGTGGTGGACGGCGCTCGAGAAACACTACCTCCACCGTGGGCTGGGCCTCTGATCGGAGGAACCAATGAGGTCAACCTGGACCAACCTCGAAAGATGTTTTACTTGAGTCAAAATGGCTACGAAGGAGGAGGAGGAGGAGGAGGAGGAGGAGGATATGGAGGAGGAAGGGAGGGAGAAGGAACGAGAAATCGGAGAACGTGGGCTGAGAGTGGGCCGCGAGAGGGGCTCCCGAGGGCGAGCTTGAGGAAGCGCCAAAGGGCCGCCCCCCACAACATAGCATCAAAGACCTGCAACATGCTCCCAAAAGACCTCCAACAGACCCCCAAGAAGCCCACAGAGCGCCCCAAAAGGCCCCCAGCAACCGCAAAGGCATTGAAAAGGCTTCCCGGGCCACATAGTGAGTAAAGGGTCAGGGCGGGGCGGGGCAGTGCCGAAATAAAAAAGCCGGGGCGGAGGGGGCGCGCTTGCTGGCGGGTGGGGGCGCGCGGAAGAGCCACGCGGGATGGGGGGGCGGTGCCGTGCCGGAATAAGAATGTCGAGGCGGAGGTTGCGCGGTGGCTGGCGGGTGGGGGGGGTGGAGGGGGCGCGCGGGATGGGATGGGGGCGGTGCCGTGCCGAAATGAAGGGGTCAGGGCGGATGGGGCGCGCTTGCGTGTAGTTGAGTGATGGATGGGGGCGCTTGGGATGGGGAGGCGGGGCCGTGCCGAAATAAAGAGGTCGGGGCGGAGGGGGCGCGCTTGCTTGTGGGTGGGTGATGCAGAGGGGGCGCTCGGGATGGTGGGGGCGGTGCCGTGCCGAAATAAAAGGGTCGGGGCGGAGGGGGCGCGCTGGCTGGCGGGTGGGGAAATAATGTGGAGGGGGGGGGCGCGGGATGTTGGGGGGCGGTGCCCGCGCCGAAATAATGGAGTCGGGGCGGAAGGGCGCCCTGGCTGGTGGGAAGGGGGACGCGGAAGGGGCGCGGGATGGGAGGGAGCGCGCCGGCTTGTAGGTGGGAGGGCGCGGAGGGCCTATAATCAAGGGTCGGGACGGGGCGGGGCCGTGCCGAAATAAAAGGGTTGGGGCGGAGGAGGCGCGCTGGCTGGCGGGTGGGGATATGCAGAAGAGGCGAGAGAGATGGGGGGGGCGGTGCCGTGCCGAAAAAAAATGTCGGTGAGGATGGGGCGCTCTGGCTCGTGGGTGGGGGGATGTGGAGGGGGCGCGCGGGATGGGAGGGGGGCAGTGCCGTTGCGAATTAAAAGGGTCGGGGCGGACGGGGCGCGCTGGCTGGTGGGTGGGGCAATGTGCCGGGGGGGTGCGGGATGTTGGGGGGGCGGCGCCGTGCCGAAATAAAAGGGTCGGGGCGGAGGGGGCGGTGCCGCGCCGAAATAATGGAATCGGGACGGAGGGGCGCCCTGGCTTGGCTGGTGGGTGGGGGGATGCGGAGGGGGCGCGGGCCGGAGGGGGCGCCCTGGCTGGTAGGTGGGGCGCGGAGGGCGCATTATAAAAAAGGTCGGGCAGGGCGGGGCCGTTCCGAAATAAAAGGGTCGGGCGGACGGGGCGAGCTGGCTGGTGGTTTGGGGGTGCGGAAGAGGCGCGCGGGTTGGGGGGCGCGGTGCCGTGCCGAAGTAATGTAATGGGGCTGGGGCGGAGGGGGCGCGGTGGCTGGCGGTTGGGGAAATGTGGAGGGGGCGCGCGGGATGGGAAGGGGTTCGGTGCCGTGCCGAAATAAAATGGGTCGGGGCGGAGGGGGCGCGCTGGCTGGTGCGTGGGGCGATGCACACGGGGCGTTCGGAACGGCGGGGGCGGTGCCGTGCCGAAGTACAAAAATCAGGGCGGAAAGGGCGTGCTAGCTGGTGGGCAGGGTGATGCGGAGGGGACGCGCGGGATGCGAGGTGGGGGCGGTGCCACGCCAACAGAAAAGGGTCGGGGCGAATGGGCGGTGCCTTGCCGAAATAAACGGGGCCGGGGCGGAGGGGGCGCGCTGGCTGGTGGGCGGAGGGATGCGTAGCGGAAGGCCTATAGTAAGGGGTCGGGGCGGGGCGGGGCCGTGCCGAAATGAAGGGGTCGGGGCGGGGGAGGCGCGCTGGCTGGTGGGTGGGGGACGCGGGAGAGGCGCGCGGGATGGGGGAGGCGGTGCTGTGCCGAAGTAAAAAGGGTCGGGGCGGAGGGGGCGCGCTGGCCAGTGGGCGGGGCGGGCGGGGTGATGCCAAGTGGCGCGCGAGGTGGGGGGGGCGGCGCTGTGCCGAAATACTACGGTGGGAGCCCTAGACACCCAGTGCAAGAGAATAACTCCTCCCTGTCGCACCCCGAGGCCGGTTTTTAGGGCGGGCTGGGCGTTTCGCCTCAAATTTCTTCGCCATCAATGGCCCTGAAGCTTAGTTAGCCTGGCGAAGGACCCAACCAAATGCAGTTGTGAGGATCGACCTCGGTGAAAGTCCCGATGGCGCTACAAAACATGTGCAGGGCGTGCCGATGTGGGGAGGTGGGCGGGTGCATGTAAACCCTCCCACTGGAACCTTCGGTGGGGCTCCCTGCAGGGCCACGAAACGTGTGAGACTTTTGCCGAAACGGGCGCGACGCCCACATGCGAACTGCAGCAATGGGACCTTCGGTGGAGCTCCCCACGGAATCACGAAACGTGTCAGGGGTGTGCCGAAACGGGCGCGACGCCCACATGCGAACTGCAGCAATGGGACCTTCGGTGGAGCTCCCTATGGGTATGGGGCCACAAAACGTGTGAGTGGTGTGCCGAAACGGACGCGACGCCCTCATGCGAACTGCACCGCGGAGTCCTTCGGTGAAGCTCCCTATGGGGACACGAAACGTGTGAGAGGTGTGCCGAAACGGGCGTGGTGCCCACATGCGACATCCACCAACTGGGACCTGAAACTCCGTATGGGGCCACGAAGCGTGTTAGGGGTGTGCCGAAACGGGCGTGACGTCCACATGCGAACTGCGCCACTGGGACCTTCGGTGGAGCTCCCTACGGGGCCACGAAACGTGTGAGTGGTGTGACGAAACGGGCGCGACGCCCACGACAGAGCGCGTTTCACGGGCGCTTGCCTTGGGAACATTCGGCGGCGCGTTCCGAACCAGGGGGGGGGCCCAACACTCGGCGCCGTCGATCAAAATCGGGGATGGACAGACCCCCCTTTAGTCAAACGTGGTTTAGTGAAAAACGACCTGAGGCCCAAACCTGGCGGGCGCAAGCCTGGAAAATAACGGCCACGGCGCCATCTCGAGAACCGAAAACGGACAATTCAACAATCGACGTGTCACTGTTGGGGGTTCTGTCCACCCCCGACAAAACCAGAAGGACCCCCCTCCCCCACAACCCCCCCCCTCCCAAAACCCCCCCCCTCCCCTCCCAATGGGGGGGGGTGGGGGGGTTCAACCCCCCTTTGCGCCGGCGCCAGCGGCCGCCAGCAGCGCCGACGGCGGGGACGCAGCGACGATGACCAGAGGCAGCCCAAGGGAGGGGGGGTCAACCACCCCCCTTGGCGGCGGCCAGAAGCGCTGGCGGTGGCGCCGGCGACGGCGGGGACGCAGCGACGATAACCACCACTACCACCACCACCACCACAACCACCACCACCACCACCACCACCACCGCCTCAACCCACCACCACCACCACCACCACCAACCCACCACGCACCACCACCACCACCACCACAACCACCACCACCACCACAACTCACCATCACCACCACCACCCAAAAAAAAAACACTACCTATACGACCACCCTTCGGGTGATAAGGAGGTTCGGGGGGGGAACCAACGTCTCACTCAATCGGTCTCACTATCGATCTCAGTATCGATCTCACTATCGGTCTCGCTCGATCGATCTCACTTGATCGATCTCACTCGATCTATCTCATTCGATCGATCTCACAATTGATCTCACAATCGATCTCACAATCGATTACACAATCGATCTCACATTCGGTCTCAATATCGATCTCACCATCGATATCACAATCGCTTTCACAATCAACGTCATCATCATCATCATCATCATCAACATCATCAACATCAACATCATCACCAACATCGTCATCATCATGAGGGCACAGTCATCATCATCTCATAACAACGTCAGCACCATCATCGGGACACCATCATCATCACCATCACCATCATCATATCATCATCATCATCATCATCATCATCATCATCATCATCATCATCATCATCATCATCATCATCATCATCATCATCATCATCATCATCATCATTCGGGCACACTCATCGTCATTATCATGAGCAGCATCATCAGAATCATCATCATAATCGGGACACCATCATGATCACCATCGTTCTCATCATCAACATTATCATCAACATCGTCATCATCCACGGGACACCATCATCATCATGATCATCGCATCATCATCAACAACATCATCATCAACGGGGCACCATCATCATCATGAGCAACAGCATCATCAACATCGTCATTATCATTGTTATCATCATCGAGACACCATCAGCATCACCAACATCATCGGAATCATCATCATCATCATCATCATCATCAGCATCGTCATCGGGACACCATAATCATCATCAACATCATCATCATCAACATCATTATCGCCGGGACACCAGTTCCATCAACATCATCATCACCAACATCATCGGAATCATCATCATCATCATCATCATCATCGGGACACCATCATCGTCATCATCAACATAATCATCATGAGCATCATCATCCTCATCATCGGGACACTATCATCATCATCGACACCATCATCAACATCATCATCTTCATCGGGACACCATCATCATCATCATCATCATCATCTCATAATCATCATCATAATCATCATCATCGTCATCATCATCATCATCATCATCATCATCATCATCATCTCATCATCATCATCATCATCCTCCCGGGACACCGCGGGACACCGGCGGGACACCGCGGGACACTGCGGGACACCGCGGGACACCGCGGGACCGCGGGACACCGGCGGGACACCGCGGGGCCCCGGCCGCCCGGAAGGGAGTCATTTGGTCCGGCCGCGCCTCAGCCACACGGGACACCAGCGAGACACCGGCGGGACACCGCGGGGCCCCGGCCGCCCGGAAGGGAATCATTGGGTCCGGCCGCGCCTCAGCCACAGGAGACTTTCTCTCGCCCGCCCACGCAGCTTCGCCTCACCCGCACGGCACGCACGAACACGAAACCGAAATCGATTTCCCGGTAGGGGGGCTCTCCGTTCCACTTCGATCTCACCCCCCGACCTCCGACCACCACCACACATTCTACCACGCCACCACCACCACCACCACCACAACCACCACCACTACCAGCAGCACAACCCACCACAACCACCACCACAAACCACCACACCACCACCACCACCGCCACCACCACCACAACCACCACCACCCCCACAAACCACCACCACACCACCACCAAACCACCACCACCACCACCACCACCTCAACCCACCACCACCACCACCACCACCACCACAAACCACCACCACACCAGCACACCAGCACCACCACCACCACCACCACCACCCACCACCACAACCACCACCACCACCACAAACCACCACACCACCACCACCACCACAACCACCACCACCGCCACCACCACCACGACAACCCACGACCACCACCACCACCACCACCGTCCTCGTCGACGCTCTCCGCCGCCGCCGCCGCACGCCGCCGCAGGCGCCGGCGCCGGCCCAGAAAAGGAAAAATCGTCGTCCCCGGCGCCGCCGCCAGCCGCCCGCCGACGCAAGCGCTGGCCCGAGGAGAGAGGAGAGGGAGGTAGGGGAGCGGCGGGGGGGAGGGGTTCGAACCCCCCCCCTCCACCCAGGGGGGGGGGTCCGGTTCCAACCCCACCCCCCTCCAAGCGACCACACAACGCGCCCTTTCCCACATACCCTCGGTGGAGCTGGTTATGGGGCCATGAAACGTGTGAGTGGTGTGCCGAAACACAGAAGATGCAGGGATGGGAAGAGGGAGGAGGGGAAAGAAGGAAGGAACGCGGGGCGCTGTCTCTTCAAAACGAAGACCCAACACCACAGGATGGACAGGAAAAACTGGCAAACGTTTCACAGGTGGAGGGCGGGTCGATTTCACAATGTGGCCTTCGCCTTAGCACCGCGCACATTCGATGTACAAGTTTGAAAAGGTGTCACGGATTGAGGGCGGGTAGTGTTCAACATGTGGCTCTCGCCTTATCGCCGCGCACATTCGCTTTTAAAGCATTACAAGAGTTTCACGGATAGGGGGCGGATCCTTTTCAAAATGTGGCTCTCGCCTCAACGCCGCGCACATTCGTTTCCTAACATTTGCAAGAGGCTCACGGATTGAGGGCGGGTCGTTTTCAACATGTGGCTCTCGCCTGGCTCACGGATTGAGGGCGGGTCGTTTTCAACATGTGGTTCTCGCCTTAGCACCGCGCACATCCGTTTGAACAATTGCAAGAGTTTCAAGAATTGAAGGCGGCTGCTTTTCAGAATGTGGCTCTCGCCATAGCGCCGCGAACATTCGGTTTTTATTTGAAAGAGATTCACGGGTTCCCACGATCAACCAACCAAAATATCGTTTTGAAAAGATTCAGGATTATGAGGGTGCAACAGTTTCGCTGATTCGCGGTGTTGAAGTGCCGGGAACGGTGTTTTGGCACGACCCAAGGTCGTCAAGACGCAAAAATCAGGTTAATCCGTGGCGTTGGAATCCCGAGAACAATGTTTTGGTATGCTTCAGGGTCTTCAAACGGTTGTCTTCCAACGAGGCAATTCCCTCAGCGGAGTGAACCGTTGCAGGGGCCTATGAAGAGGGAGCTTGGAGGGAGGGTTTACTCCCACATCGTTTATGACTCTTGGGTTTCCACTGGTCCTCCACCTCCTCCTCCTCCTCCTCCTCCTCCTCCTCCTCTTCCTCCTCCTCATGCCTTCCTCCGTCTGCTCCTCTTCCCTCGTGCTCTCTCCTCCACCACCACAAGCCAGGTTGAGGGACGGCCGACGAGCGCCGTGGCGCCCCGGGGGAGAGAGGAACAAACTGATAAGAATGAACTTTCGGAGGTCCGCGCGAACTTCTTGCCTCTGAGCTGGATCCCCCTCCCCAGCACGCGGAGCGCGCCAGTGGCGGCGCCAGGGTCACCGCCAGTGTGGCCCAGCGCAGATCCCAGGCATCTGGGCGGAGCTCCGACCGCTGGTGTTCATGCACTTGCTGTCGAAACACGTGCGCGGCGGCATGAATGTTTACCAAGCGGGCCATCCGAGGGAAGCAAAACGCCCCGTAGGATTGGCAATAGAAGGACCCCCTACCACATTGGGGAGGGGACCTTGGCTGGGAGGGCCGAAACCATCAGGGATAAGGGTCTTTTCTGCAGGTGTATCAGACCACACCGCCCAGAAATATATGATCCCTACGAATGCAACGACGGGGACCTAAGTGCGGCCACATCTCTACTATTTGAGCAGGAACCAACCGTCCCGGCATGCTTATAGGCCTCCCACGAAACGTTCCTAGAACCAAACAAAAATGTTCTAAGAACAAAAGCACGGTTCTTAGAACATCAACCCGATGTGTTAAAACAAGACAGTCCCAGCCAGGGATGTTCTAAGAACGTTTCGTGGCAACCACAAAAGGTTATCAAAACATTGTTTGGTAGGCCTATAGGCACACCAGGACGCTTCGCCACTGCTTGAACCATGGTATCAGTGCCGGGGGCTCTCTTGTCCTCGACGACAGTATCAACGGGGTCGCGGCCCAGGGGGCCGCCCCGCGGGGCCGAGGATAACCAGAGATAGATTCCGCCCACGCGGGCCCGCGCCGCCCAGCTTCGAGAACCACTTCAGGGGCAGGAGGCCCCCGGATGCCAGCGACTGCTCGGTGCCGCAGTTGACCCGGTAGATGCAGCCGAACTGAGAGGGCGGAGCCTCACGAGCGGCGAGCATATCCGTATCAACGCCCTGGGGGTCTGGAGTCTGAGGCGCGATCCCTCGGATATGAAGAGGCCTTGGGACACACAAATAAATAAACACAAATAACAGGATTCCCCATGTTTTATGAATTTTGTCTTGCCCCCCAATTCCCACCATATTTTCCCATATCTTCTGGGGAATCGACGATTAATTGTGTCTGTATGTGTTTTTTCCATCCTGAGGATGCGCGGCCGCACGGATACGCGACCGAGGGGCCCGGCCCGCGAGGCCGCGGATACGGATATATCTTTAGCCCAGGAGAGCCAGGATCATGATGTACACGCCCGCCATCGTGACGGCATAGGCCACGGAGATCCCATAATTGCGGCGTATGTTCTGGCGGAAATCCCCACCGTAGGTGTTGACGAATGCGGTGGTCGACAGCACTGCCAAAAGGAATACCACCCCGATGGAGGAGTCGTAGTTGTCGCCCTTCAGCATCCACAAGTATCCTGGGATAGACAAGTCAGTCAGGGCGTTCACGAACACGTACCAACTCTGCTGCCACAGCACAGCGTAGGAGATGGCCATAAAGACAACTGAAGACACGACCGGAAACGCGATGGCCGACAAAGTCCTGAGCCCGAACAGCGTTGCGGTCGGCCTGTAGCTGCATAAAGCATCGGTGGGCTTGGATCGACACATCAAGGAGACCATGACGATTCCAAAAACAATGTCGTTGGTCAGCCATACGAACTCGCCCATGCTGAGGCTCCCGAGCAGCAGGAGGAAGGTGCGCACAAAGGTCAGAACGAAGCCATAGACCATAAAGAACCTGAATGTGGCCAGGTTGGTCGACAGGCAAGCCCTGCCTGTGGAGACCAAAAGGCACCGACACCGCTACTCCCCGGACCTCTCCCGGGACTCCGAAGCGAATCCAGCGGTGGCGACAAGGGCCTTCGAGGAGGCCCAAAAAGGGAAGACTAGGGAAGGGTAGAGGTATGTGTACCTTTTCCTCTGACTGCCCTCGCGGATCATGTCCACCACTGTCATCAAGGACTTGCCGTCGCGGCCAGAGGAGAACGGCGACACCATCGATGCCTCCGCGTCCGACAGCGCCATGCCTGCGTGCGCCGCCCGAAGGCCGCCGCAGTCGTTACCCCCATCGCCAGCCATGCCGACCACGAGCTTCTTGCTCTGCAGATACGTGGCGGGTTCCAGAAACCGTGAACCCCAAAATGTTGCCACCTCTCGGAAGGCCGCTTGTTGTTTCCTTTTTTTTCATACGCTACTCCCATTCCCAAGGAAATTTCGCGAGGGCAGACACACACTACCGCGAACGTGCGCAGCGCTCACGATCAAAGTCGGAGATGCTTGTTGTTTCCGCCAGCTTCCGCCGGCGGAGCCGCCCTCGTGTTACTTCCGCCGCCTTGCCGTGGCCTTCCGCCGCCCTCTGCCGAGGCAGAGATGGCAACAAAATGCGACCGCCGAGGGCGAGGCTCTTTCTGGAACGCCTCATGTGACAACATTGATCTTGTCATCGGGCTTCATGCGGGCGAACACAACGATCCTTGATGGGCCTATTCTCCACCACCACTACTACATGCAGGAGAGGGAGGAGGAGGTGGAGGAGGAGGAGGAGGAGGAGGAGGAGGAGGCAAATGAGGAGGAGGAGGAGGAGGAGGAGGAGGCGAAGGAGGAGGAGGAGGTGCCGGGGGAGGAGAGGAGGAGGAGGAGGAGGAGGGGAGGAGGAGGAGGAGAGGAGGAGGAGGAGAGACGAGGGGGAGGAGGAGGAGGGGGAGGAGGACAAGCTAGGTGCGCTCGCGTCATATCTGACATCCTACCCTCCCTCCCATCCCTTACCATGGCGTAGATCCCCTCTCTACTCGCACAGTCGGATGTCGAGCAGGGCAATGGTCCCGAAAGGGTACGCGATGCATTGTAGAGCACGGCATGGCATGGCGTAGAAGAGCACCGCAAAGCGTAGTATCAACCTAGCATCGCATTGCATGCCGTGGCATGGCACGGGAAATGACGCCAGCGCTGCAGCGGGAGCACGAGTCGGAACGAGCGGAAGCGCGGAAATGAGGCCAGCGCTGCAGCGGGAGCACGATTCAGAGCGAGCGGAAGCACGGAAATGAGGCCAGCGCTGCAGCGGGAGCACGATTCGGAACGAGCGGGGCCCGAAAATGAGGCCGGCGCCTCAGCGAGAGTAGCATTTTGGAAAAAAATGCAAGCGAAAACCCAACTCCGGGGAATCCTGTGTGTAAAAAACAGTACGCGGGGGGGGGGGGGCTAATATTTTCAAACCGTCATCAGGGGAAGAGGGAGAGTAGTATTCATATTGAGTAATTGTGGAGGAGGAGGAGGAGGAGGAGGTGGAGGAGGAGGTGGAGGAGGAGGAGGAGGATGAGGACCTTCTCGTCCTCCGCTCCCCCCCGTCCTACATATGGTAGTGGTGGTGGAAAACGTGCCCCTCGAGCCTGGCCCAGAGGTGCTGCAGCAGGTCCTCGTTACCGTGGAGGTGCCGCCACGCCGCGTGCGTCACGGCCAGCTGGGCCTCGCTGCTGCCAGGATCCTCAATCTTGTCGCTCTCGGACTCCCTCCAGATCAGCTGCCCGCTCTCGATATCTCCCAGGAGCACGCTGGACGTCTTGTGAGCGTTTTCGTATTCGGCGTTTCGACATAGGGGGGAAGGAAGGGGGGAGGGAGGGGGAGTCTGGCTCCGGACCTCTGCTTAGTGCGACTGTTTGACTCCGCCCGCCTGAAACAGGCGCCAAAAGCAGTCAAGATCTACTCCATGGGGAGGGGAGGAGAGGGGGTGCGAGGGCCCGCGCCGATCGACAAAACGATGAATACAAAAACGACCACCTTCACGACGCCACACTTGAGACCGATGGAGATCCCAGTGAGGGCGTTGTCGCCGGTGCAGATGACGGACCGGACTGCACCCTGCTCCAAGGCCTTAAACGCCGACGGGGAGTCGGGTTTCATCTCGTTAATGAAGAGGAGGAGGCCACAGATACTCAGGCCTGCTTCGAGCGTATCGCGGGTCATGTCTCTCAACGCCTGTGGATCCATCGTTGCTGGCAAGGTCCTCGTTGCAATTCCGAGCGTGTAGTAGCCATCTTTCGCACATTTTGCAGTCACCGCATCGTAGTCTGGCGGCACGGCATCTGGTGCAGAAATCGACTTGACCTTCTCGTAGCTGCCCTTGATGTAGACCTCGAGCTCCCTCGTGTCGAGCCTACGCACCACTACGCCGCTAGTCATGCGGTGGTGGTCGAAGTCAAGCTTTTTTACAATCTCCAGGGCCTCACCACTATGCGAAGTGACTCGGGTCTCACCCAGATCCCAGCCACATGTGCGCACCATGGATACCTCAACAGCGTTGCCGATCAGCATGCCGTCGCCAAGCTTGGTGACGGTGTGGCAGCTCGCGAGGGCGTGGCGGAGGTACGCCACCGTGCTTGCACGACAGCGGAGTGTTCGAATGCCTGTCAGCTTCCTGGCAATGCCTCCGCAATTTTCCCAAGGGTGCCCCCTCCCCCCTCGACGCGTACGTCGTCCGGAAACTGAACCCAACCCCCGCAGGTCCGACTTCTGAGACGCCCGCCGAGGTTCAGAATTCGAGAGATGTCCACCGCCAGGTGAACCCCAGCATGGGTGTCCGATACCCCAGCGTCGGCTGGACCCGCAGAGGTAGGATTAGGTCGGGCATGTCCTCCTACAGGCAGATTTTGAGAAAAAAGGTAGTCAATAAATATTCCCAAATAGTCCAAAAATACCCGAAAAATCGTCCCCAGACTGTTGGTATACTCTTGTTTGATATTCCTCCTGTAGAGGGACAAGCCCGACTTCAAGGTAGGGTTCGCAAATGGTCGCGGAATCCCAACCTCCTCGGCGGCCCGCCCACTGGGATGACCGCGGGGGGTGCCGAGGGGAGAGAGGGCTGTAAGCAGATGCCAAGGTGGTTAGATCTGTCCCAACCTGGCCGATAAGTGGGCTGCAGCTGCCCCCAAAGTGGCTCAGGGAGGCTGGGAAAAGCTCAGGAAATTCACGCTAGGGGACTGGGATGTGTTAGCTGCTCATTCTGGGGACCTTCCTGGAGCCACTCGCTCCGCTCGTGCGCCGAAGCTGCGTCGAACGTCCGTGGATCGAGTCGATCTTGAGTCGAATCTGAGCCGAGCCTGAGTCGAACCTGAGTCGAACTTGAGTCGAACTTGAGTCGAACTGGGGTCGACCTAGAGTCGAACAGATCCGTCAGGTAGGCTCCTGAGAGGTCCCCCAAACGAGCATCTAGGCCGTGGACGGCGTGTCGTTCCGAAGCATGGTGGGCCACAACCAGCGGCGCGGCACGCTAGCCGTCACGAGTGAGCCCGAAGAGGGTAAAATCGTTGCTTTCCAGTGGTTCTTGTCGACGCTCTTCGCCTTCTCACGTTTTTCCGCTCCAAGACCGAGGAAGTTGAACAAAAAAACGGGAATTCCAGATGTTTGTCCCCCCCCCCCCAAACAAAAAAAACAGCGCGCCCCCTCCTCCCGGGGAGCCAAAACGCCCGACTGGAGCCCCCCCTGCCGCCCCGCGCCCTCGGGACGGGGTGCCGCCCTGCCGTGCGCTCTGGACTGAAGTCGGGCCTGTCCCCCTACAGGGGGATTTTCGACGAAAAATAAAAATTTCCCAAAAAATAATCCAAAAAAGTCAAAAAATAGTCTGGGGACTATTTTTTGAATTCGTTTTGCCTTTTTGGTGCATTTGGGGCTATTTTTTTCACCGAAAATCCCCCTGTAGGGGGACACGCCCGACATAACTCTGGACGCGCACGGGCGCGGGGCCGTGCCCGGGAGGGGACGTGCGCTCCCAGGCCCGCGCCCGGTGACGTGCCGCGTCCGGGGGGGCGTGCTGCGGGGGCCACGCCCGTCCCCGGCTCTCCGACGAAACAAAAAAAAGTTTTTTTTAACAAAAAACAAAAAACAAAAAAAAACAAAAAAAATAGCCTCTGGGGACAAGTCGGGCCTGTCCCTCTACAGGAGGGGCATCAATAAGTAGTCACAAAAGATAGTCTGGGGACGTTTCGTCTCGCATTGCTGGCTCTCTTGGAGTATGCTCTTGGCTATCTTTTCTTTTTCGTCCCAAACCCGCCCGTGGGATGGTGGATGCCACGACAGTGGATACCCCAACAGTCCTATCATTGAATTTACAGCGTGTTTGAGGTGTCGGAACATGTTCTACGCATGTTTGAAAACATGCGTTTCACATGTGAAAAGCATGTTTCACACGTGTCCCAGGCATCCGGAGACGACTTGGCAACATCATGCGTCCTCTCGATCTGCTCGTCCTCCACCACGGCAGCAGGGCATGCCCGACCTGCCCCATTGGGGCCCGTGGTCGGGCCCCCGGGGCCACCGGGAACAGATCGGGGGGGGGGGGGGACGCAAGACCGCCCCCCCCCGGAGGGCGCGTCGGGGCCCGACTGCCGACCAGACCACCTTTAGCAATCACCGGGAAGGCGCGTCGGGGCCCGACTGACGACCGACTGCCGACCAGGCCGACCAGACCCAGCCCGACCCGAGGACCGAATATCGGTCGGGGATGGACAGGGCCCCCTTTAGTAAAGCGTGGCTTCGTGAAGACGACCTCGGGTCCGAACCTGGCTTGCCCTGCCCCCCCACCTGCGCCCGAGGCGCCGGTGCGTCGAGGAGCGCGACCCGCGGCGACGCCGAGGCCAGCTTCACGCAGCAGATGTCGCAACGCCCCTCTGACTACCTACCAGACCACCCCAACCCAACCTGGAGACCCGAATTTCGGGTTGGGGGGGCAAGGGTTCCACATGTGTTTTTCGATGTTTCCCGACACCCCCCCCACTGGAAATCGAGGGTAAATCTGAGCCTTCGAGTTGGGTTGGGGTGGTTTGGTGGGTGGTGACTCTCCATATCCCCACCCTGATGGAGGGGGATGCTTAAGATCCACGCCGTCTCAGGCAGGGCACTAAACTGGAGCGGCTCTTAAACGCAACCTCCTCCCTGATGCGCCGCTACGCCGGCACGGAGGCCGGGTTTGCCACAGGCAACTGGATGAGTGGGCACGCCATTGACCACAGTGTCCCTATTTTCAATGCTCTCCGGATCACTACTGTTGAATCTGACCCAGGACTGGAACTTCCTGTCCGTAACGGGGATGACCGCTGTGAAGTCCATACCCTCCTTCGTGATGGTGCCGGTTTTGTCGAATACCATGGTGGAGATTTTGCCAGCAATAGGGATGCGTCCAGGCTGCAAGCAATTGATCTCAAGCTTGGACTTGAGACGTGCAGACGCCGATGCTTGGCCAATGACCATGCTCACAGGCAGCATCGGATTCAGCGTCATTGCGCAAGTGTTGATGACAATGAGAATTGTCCCGACCCAGCTGCCAATGTCAACGAAGAACACGTAGATAGTGATCAGGACTGCCACGTACAGGAGCAAAGACATGTAGACGTAGGGAAGCTGGTCGAGGTATTTGAATCGGACGCTCGTCGGGAAGAGCACCATCCTGACCAATTGGCCCCGCGTCGTCAGGGCCCCGACAGCGGTTGCGATCATGACCGCCTTTCCGCTGGCGGGGCCGTTGGACTGCAGGACCTTGGTCCCCGCGTAGCCTATGTTGCGTTTGTTGAGAATACAAGACTCCGAATCTTCGGCGGGCAGCTTCTGCACAGGCATGGGCTCACCCGTCAACATCGACTCGTTAGTCACGATGGAGCCCTCGATCAGGATGCCGTCGCACGGCAACTTTGGCTCGCCGCTATCGTCGACTCGGATGATGTCCCCAAGAACGATCTCCTTGGCGCTGATCGTCTTCCACTTCCCCTGGCGCATGACCTCGCAGTCAGTCTCCAGCTTGGCCAACGCGGCGTTCTCTATCTGGTTGGGGCGCGTGATGCAGAGTGCCTTGTAGGCTCCGCTGAAGAAGGTGATGCCGAACCACAACATGCCCAGGTTGGCCGCGCTGTAGACCATGTAGGCCCATGTGCCCATGGAAGCGACCACTTTGGTGAAGTCCATGAACTCTACGAACAAGGCCTCGCCCACGCCGGGCACGTGCACGCTTATCTCATTCTGGCCGCACTCGGCGCGCACCCGCGCCGCCTCGTCATGTGACAAGCCTCCAGCACGGTATGCCTGGTGCACCTCCGTCGCTCGGTACTCAGAGATGCCGCGAGGCTGGAAGCAATTGGTGTCCTCGTCATAACTATACCGCACGCACGTGTACTCGATCTGCCGCGTGCCGTCGCCCTCCACCGTGATCTGGATCACGGTCCTCTGCCCGACCCGCTTGAGCTTTCCCGAGAGCTTGTTGTACTTCTCCGACAGCGTATGGCCCACTCCCTGGCCGAAAACGTCTCCGGCCATGTCGGGGTCAACAAGGTTGTCGTCCGTGATGAATTCAGCATCCTCCTCCACCACGACGTGAGTGGCGTCCGCGAACGCCTTCACGGGGATCATGAACTGCGCCCTCAGCGCATCCCCTGACTGGATCATGACGAACCATATGGCGTGGGACACGGTGTAGATGAGCAGCCAGGGGGCCTGTAATCCCTCGCCGCCGCCGAATGCCGCCAGCACCTGCGGGGGGGCCCCCAGCCCGTTGTTCTGCGTCCACGGGTAGATGAACCAGCAGCCCGCAGCCATCAGCAGGTACGCAACGACGAAGTACAACGCCCACAGGTACATCAGGGCCTGGCCGATGTAGGACCAGCGGTATGGGAACTGCTTGAACTCGCGGGGGGTGTCGTCGGGCGAATGGAAGCTCAGCGGTAACCCGAAGCTTGCCAGGGGCTTGACCTTCTTCAGCTGTCTGATGTGGTGGAAGCGGTAGAGGACAAACAGCAAGGTCGCCAGCATGAGCCCGCCGACCAGGGAAATAATGCTGAGCACGACAGTCCACCCCAGATGGTTAAGGACCCCAACGTCAGCCATTGGCCTGGGCAGTCCAGCTCTGAGTGAGCAGAGCGCGGGCTGGCGCGTAGAAAGAATGCCAGTCAGGCCTAAAGTGAGGTCGGGCATGTCCTCCTACGGGCGGATTTTGGACGAAAAAATAAAAATATAGTCAAAGAATACGCCAGTAAAGTCAAAAAAGAAGAAGCATCGTCCCCAAACTAATTTGTAACTATTTTTGTATACTCATCCTGTAGAGGGAAACGCCCGACTTAAGCCGAAAGGCTCGACTGAAGGGCGGTCACCCTGAGCCAACTGGGCTGCGGACTGGAATCCTTGCTCACGATGGTGGGAGTGAGAAGCTGCTTCGGGGTCGAAGCTTTCAAGCTGAGCCACGCGGCCAAGACGCGCCCAAACTTACCAGGCGAAAAGGATCCGAATCGATGTTCCCAGGAAAGAGACAGGAAGTAACCCGTCAGGCGACGCTGCACTGGGGAGTGCTGATCACGGCGCAGTGGCCAGCCACCTTCAGTCCTATGCAGCTGCATGCGGCGCCGGGCAGGGGGCTCATCATATTCTGCGCGCCACGGGAGGACGAGAAAATGGATCTCCCTGCTCGCACGAGCCGCGCGGGGCGGGGGCGGCACACACGCGTCCCCCCCCGTGCAACCAAGCTGCGAGAGGAGCGCCGATCACGGAACCGGGCTCCTATTTTCGGCCCCAGAGGCGCTTGGGTGCACGAGGATGCTGCTGCTGCTGCTGCTGCTGCTGATGATGATGATGATGATGATGATGATGATGATGACTGTGGTTTTGATGTGATGACTGTGGTTTTGATGATGATGATGATGATGATGATGATGATGATGATGATGATGATGATGATGATGACGATGATGAAGGAGGAACAGCCATGGAAAAGAACCCAAAGAACCACGGGCCCCTCCCAGACCCGAACTGCTCATTATGTCAACGCCACTGTCGGGGAGACGTAAGACTCGGGTACGGGGGACTCGGGTTGGCCTCGCGGGGCCCTCATGGAACTGATAAGACCCGACCTGAAATTTGACGCGAGCTCCCGCTGCAAACATCCCACCAAAACTGGAACGTCAAAATCCAGCACGTGCTCGTCAAAAACCTCGGCAAACCCGAGTTCCGGCTTGCTCGAGTCTTACGTTAGGTCGGGCATGTCCCCCATACAGGTGGATTTGTCCCCAAATAGTCAAAAATACGTTTAACAAACATACAAACAACACCACCACCACCAACAACAACAACAACAACGACAACAACAACAACAACAACAACAACAACAACAACAACAACAACAGCAACAACAACAACAACAGCAGCAGCAACAACAGCAGCAGCAACAACAGCAACAACAATAATAACAACAGTAGCAGCAGCAGCAGGAGCAGCAGCAAGAACAACAACAGCAGCAGCAACAACAACAACAACCAACAACAACCAACTACAACAACAACAACAACAACAACAACAACAACAACAGCACTAGCACGAACAACAACAACAACAACAACAACAACAACAACAACAACAACAGCAGCAGCAGCAGCATCAACAACAACAACAATCAGTTTAAGACTGTTCGCCCCTATCGGCTCGAATGTCCAATAACGCGTATTTCCCAAACCCTCGATACCCGCCCTCTTCGTCTTCGATCGAACCCATTTTGGGGGGTATACCTTTCTTCCCTGCAGGCCGGGCCCCGGCAAGCGGCGGGGCGGCCGCGGACCGTCGGCCTGGCCAGCGGCAGCGCTGATCGGCGGGGCGGCCGCGGACCGTCGACCCGACCCCAAGAGGGACGGACAGGGGACCGACGACGACGACGACGACGACGACGACGACGACGACGACGACGACGACGACGACGACGACGACGAGCGAAAGCGAGAGCGAGAGAGAACGACAGCAGGGCCACGAAGGACACGAAGTAGGCCACGAAGGGCGACAGCGGGGACACGGTGGGAATGCGTATGTGGCCACGAAGAGCGCGAACGAGCAGGGGCCACGAAGGGCAGATCATGCGGGGCCACAGAAGCAACGATGGGGCCACGAGGGAGGGTAGCAACTGGGCCACGTAGGACAGTGAGGGGCCCACAAACGGCGACAGCGGGGCCACGAAGGGCACGCACATGGGGCCACAACGGGCGCGAACGAGCGGGGGCCACGGAGGGCATACGTATGTTGGGCCGCGGAGGGCAAGGACGGGGCCACTGAGGGCAGCAACGGGGCCACGAAGGGCAGCGAGGGGGCCACGAAGGGCGACAGCGGGGCCACGAAGGGCATGCATATGGGGCCACCACGGGCGCGAACGAGCGGGGGCCACGAAGGGCATACATATATGGTGCCACGAAGGGCAGCGAGGGGGCCAGAAAGGGCTGCAGCGGGGCCACGAAGGGCTGCAACGGGGCCACGAAACAAAGCGAGGGGGCCACGAAGGGCTGCAACGGGGCAATGAAACAAAGCGAGTGGGCCACGAAGGGCTGCAACGGGGCCACGAAGGGCAGCGAGGAGGCCACGAGGGGCTGCAACGGGGCCGCGAAACAAAGCGAGGGGGCCTCGAAGGGCTGCAACAGGGCCACGAAGGGCAGCGAGATCCCGATTCCTAGGCAATCTGTGAGGGAATCCTAAGCGTGAGCGCGACTCCTGGGTGCCTGGGTGTTGGAAGCGCGGCGCTTGAGTGAATTGCACGAAATTCCAACGCAAGGGCGCTCGTCGTCAGTAAATTGCAAGCAAGTCTCCAGCGAGAGCGCGACTCCAGAGCGCCGGGGGAGCGATTCCTGAATAAATTGTAAGGAAGTCCCAAGCGAGAGCGCGATTCCTGAATGGAATGCGCGAAAGTCTCGGGCGGGAGCGGGGGTCCTGGCTAACTTGTGAGGAAATCTAAAGCGGGAGCCCTTGTTGTTGTAACCCGGGGGCCAGGGGCCCAGTTTGAGCATCAAGACTTCCCCTGTCAACAACAAGGTGCGAGCGTCGAGGGGCACACTTTGACTGCGAGAAAACAAAATGCACCGGTGGGGGGTAATCAACAATAATTCAGATATGGAAAAAAAATTGGCCTCTTGGGGGGGCCCAAGAGGCGATTCGAGGCACTCGGGGCAAAGCTAATATACGACCCCCCCTTCTTTGATTGATCTCCTCCAACATGGCCCCAAGAGCGCCCCGAAGGCCCCCAAGAGCGCCCCAAGAGCGCCCCAAGAGGGCCCCAAGAGGGTCCAAAAGGCCCCCAAGAGGCCTTCAAGAAGCTCCCAAGAGGCCCCCCAAGAGGCCCCAAGAGGCCCCCAAGATGGCACAAGACGGCTCCCAGAGCGAAAAAGCGAAAAAGCACAAAACATCGACTTTCCTTAGGTTTTGGAAGGACTTGGGCTTCAAGAGGGGCCTCAGGGGCGATTCGAGGCACTCTGGAGGGGCAGCGCTAATATACGACCCCCCTTCTTTGATAGATCTCCTCCAACATGGCCCCAAGAGCGCCCCGAAGGCTCCCAAGAGCGCCCCAAGAGGGCCCCAAGAGGGCCCCAAGAGGCCCCAAGAGGCCCCAAAAAGGCCTCCAAGAGGCCCCCAAGAGACCCCCCAAGAAGCCCCAAGAGGCCCCGAAGATGGCCCAAGACGGCTCCAAGAGCGAAAAAACGAAAAAGCACAAAACATTGACTGTCTTTAGGTTGTGGAAAAATTATGGCCTCAAGAAGGGCCTCAGAGGCGATTCGAAGCACTCTGGAGGGGCAGCGCTAATATACGACCCCCCCTTCTTTGATAGATCTCCTCCAACATGGCCCCAAGAGCGCCCCGAAGGCTCCCAAGAGCGCCCCAAGAGGGCCCCAAGAGGGCCCCAAGAGGCCCCAAGAGGCCCCAAAAAGGCCTCCAAGAGGCCCCCAAGAGACCCCCCAAGAAGCCCCAAGAGGCCCCAAGAGGACCTCCAAGAGGAAAAAACGAAAAAGCACAAAACATTGACTGTCTTTAGGTTGTGGAAAAATTATGGCCTCAAGAAGGGCCTCAGAGGCGATTCGAAGCACTCTGGAGGGGCAGCGCTAATATACGACCCCCCCTTCTTTGATAGATCTCTTCCAAGATGGCCCCAAGAGCGCCCCGAAGGCTCCCAAGAGCGCCCCAAGAGGGCCCCAAGAGGGCCCCAAGAGGCCCTAAGAGGCCCCCAAGAGGCCTCCAAGAGGCCCCCAAGAGACCCCCAAGAGGACACAAGAGGCTCCCCGATATACGCAAGAGGCCCCCGGGACCGCCAAGAGGCCCCAATGACGGCCCAAGAGGCCCCCAAGCTCGCCACGGTCATCCTCCTATTTTTCTTCCTCCTCCCTCCTCCCCCTCCCCCTCATCCTCCTCCTCCTTTTCCTTTTCCTCATTTTCGTCCTGCTCGTCCTCGCCTTCCTCCATATCCTCCTCCTCATATTCCTC
>CAUYUJ010020655.1:0-37268 GCA_963575745.1 Prorocentrum cordatum | reverse complement strand
CAGCATCAGCATCAACATCAGCATCATCATCATCATCATCACCAGCATCATCATCGTCATCATCATCATCATCATCCTCATCATCATCATCAACATCATCAGAATCATCATCATAATCATCATCATCAGCATCAGCATCATCATCATCATCATCATCACCATCATCATCATCATCAGCATCATCATCATCAGCATCATCATCATCATCATCAGCAGCGTCATCATCATCAGCATCATCATCATCAGCATCATCATCCGCATCATCAGCATCAGCATCAGCATCAGCATCAGCATCAGCATCATCATCAGCATCATCATCACCAGCATAATCATCATCAGCGTCATCATCATCATCAGCATCATCATCATCGTCGTCATCAGCATCAGCATCATCATCATCATCAGCAGCAGCATCATCATCATCAGCATCATCATCATCAGCATCATCATCATCAGCATCAGCATCAGCATCATCATCATACGCCTTCTGCTCCTCCTCCTCCTCCTCCCTCCTCCTCCCCCTCCTCCTCCTCCTCATCCTCCTCCTCATACGCCTTCTCCTCCTCCTCCCCGTCTTTCTCACCCACACTTCTCCCCTGCATCATCCCGCCCATTGGCATGTAAATGATTCCCTCTGGGTGCCTGGGCGGGGCGCGAGGTTACAACTAGTGCCCATCGACTGATATGTCACAAGGGCGCCATGCGAATCCACTGTCATGAGTCAGCAGCATGGCGCTCAATGGCACGTCCGTCACACGATCCGTGCCTCTGAAAATCGCCTTCGGAAAGCACGGCGCGGCACGGCACCGTGAGCTTGGGCACGGACAGGCACGGCACGGCACGCGGGCACAGAACGCCAAGGCACAACGCTCGCACTCTCACGCCCAGGCAAGGCACGGAACGGCACGGCACGCGGGCACACGGCAGGGCGGGCACGGCACGGCACATGCGTCGCACTCTCAAGACCAAACACGGCACGGCAAAGAGGCATCCTCACGCCCAGGCAAGGCACGGAACAGCCTGGCACGCGGGCACGGCCCAGGTATTGCTTTCTAGAACCCAAGCACGGCACGATACGCGTGCACGACACGGCTCATGTTTCGCTGTCTAGAACCCAAACACGGCACGGCACGGCACACGACTCGCATTCCAGAGCCAAGGAGCGGCACGGCACGCGGACACGGCACGGCACGGCACGGCCCCCACTCCGCATTCTAGAACCCAAGCACGGCACGAAACAGCACGCGGTCACAGCACGGCATGGCACATCCTGCGCATTCTAGAATCCAGGCACGGCACGGCACGCGGGCACGGCACGGCGCATGTTTCGCACTCTAGAACCCAGACACGGCACGCCACAGCACGGCACGCGGGCGAGCCACCGCACACACCTCGCAGCCTACAGCCCGGGCACGGCACGGCACGCAGGCACGACACGGCACTGCATAGCACACTTCCGCGGTCTAGACCAGCACGGCACGCCACGGCACACAGTCCGCATGCTGCTCAGAAACGGGCCCTTTGAAGCATGTGAAACAAACCATGCGCAACAAATACACAACGGGCGGGTGACCGCTTCTGTTCAGAACTCCACTTTCGTATGGCAATTCCGTGAAGTGTATGAAGTTGGGATGTGCAAGCATGGAGGGCGTTCGGGGCGCACACACACACACACACTCCCCTGAAGTGCAGGCCTATGTAGCGTTCGCCTTGCAAGTGAACCCCCCGGAGTGAAAAATGAACGGTTGCAGTGACTCCTGGAAGAAGCTGGGACTAGAGCACTCATTGCAGCATCATGTGTTCATCCTGGATGGAATCTGGCCATCCTCATCATCGTCCTCCTCATACCCCACCTCCTCCTCCTCCTCCTCCTCCTCCTCCTCCTGCTCATCATCATCATCATCATCATCATCATCATCATCAGCAGCAGCAGCATCAGCAGCAACATCATCATCAGCATCATCAAGAGCAGCATCATCAGCGTCGGCATCAGCATCATCATCATCATCATCACCATCATCATCAGCAGCAGCAGCGTCATCATCCTGCACATCATCATCATCATCATCATCATCATCATCATCATCATCATCATCATCATCATCATCATCATCATCATCATCATCATCATCATCATCCTCAGCATCATCATCAGAATCGTCATCATCATCATCATCATCATCCTCCTCATCATCATCATCATCATCATCATCATCGGCAGCATCAGAATCATCAGCAGCAGCATAATCCTCAGCATCATCAACATCATCATCAGCATCAGCATCCTCATCTTCGTCATCAGCAGCATCATCATCAAAAACAGCATCATCAGCAGCAGCAGCCGCATCATCACCATTATCAGCATCATCATCAGCATCAGCATCAGCAGCGGCAGCATCATCATCATCATCATCATCATCATCATCATCATCATCATCATCATCATCATCATAATCAGCATCAGCACCCTCATCGTCATCATCAAAATCATCGTCATCGTCATCATAATCAGCATAATCATCGTAATCATCATCATTGCCAGCATCATCATCCAACTCCGCATCAGCAGCACCAGCATCCTTATCATCATCGCCAGCATCACCATCATCATCATCAGCATCACAATCATCAGCATGATCGCCATCAATATCATCATCATCAGCAGCAGCATCCCAATGTCATCAGCATCATCAGCATCATCAGCGACATAGTCAGTATCAGCCTCGTCCACCTTGTCAGCACAATCGTCCACGTCGTATCATCGTCAGCATCACCAGCATCGTCCCCTTCATCATCAGCATGATAGTACTCGCCAGCATCATCATCATCAGCACCAGCATAATCATCAGTGTCAGCATCATCATCATCATCAGCAGCAGCAGCAGCATCGTCATCGTCATCAGCAGCATCTTCATCAGAAACAGCAGCACCTTCAAAGTCAGCATCACCATCACCATCAGCATCACCATATTCACAAAGAGACTCATCATCATCATAAACAGCAGCATCAGCATTAGCATCAGCATAAGCATCATCATCATCAGCGGCAGCATCATGAGCATAATCATCATCATCATCATCATCATCATCATCATCATCATCATCAGCATCATCATCATCATCATCATCATCGTAATTATCGTATCCAACATCATCACCAGCATCATCATAATCATCAGCAGCATCAGCAGCAGCATCGTCATCGTCATCAACATCATCATCAGCAGCAGCATCATCATCAACATCAGCATCATCGTCAGCATCCTCATCCGCAGTATCATCAGAATCAGCATCAGCATCAACATCATCAGCATCAGCATCATCATCAGCCGCAGAAGCATAATGACCACCATCATCAGCAGCATCATCATCAGCAGCATCATCATCAGCAGCAGCATCTGCATCTTCATCTGCAAGATCATCGGCATGATCAGCGTCACAATCATCAGCGTCATCGTCAGCACCAACAGTATCAGCACCATCAACGTTAGCGTCATCATCAGCATCACCAGCATCAACATCAGCATCATCGTCATCAACGACATCATCATCGCCGTCATCATCATTATCAGCAGCAGCGTCATCAGCATCATCAGCAGCATCGTCATCAAAACCATAATCGTCAACATTGTCAACATCATCAGCAGCATCAGCATCCGCATCATCCTCCTCCTCACCAGCATCCGCGGCATAACCATCATCAACATCATCGTCAGCATCATCATCATCATCGTCATCATCATCACCATCATCATCAGCAGCAGCATCATCATAATCAGCACCATCAGCATCATCATTAGCATCAGCATCAGCATCAGCATCATCGGCATCATCATCATTACCAGCATCGCCATCAGAATCATCAGCATCAGCATCAGCATCCTCATCATCATCATCATCAGCATCGCCATCCTCATCATCCTCATCATCATAATCATCATCAACTGCAGCAGCAGCCGCATCAGCATCAGCATCATCATCATCAGCAGCATTAGCATCATCCCCACCACCACCATCGCCACCAACACCACCACCACCATAAGTTTTCTGTCCATCGAAACGCACGCCCTATCGGGAACCCTGAGGCACGCCCCCATTCCTCCTCCTCCTCCTCCTCCTCCTCCTCCTCCTCTTTCTCCTCCTCCTCCTCCGCCTCCTCGTCATCCTCCTCCTCATCCGCCTCCTCCTCCTCATCCTCCTCAATTCTCGTCCTTCTCGTCGTCCACCTCCTCCTCCCATCCTCCTTCTCCTCCTCCGGCTCATTATCAGATTCCTAATCCTGTTCCTGTTCCCCCTCCTCGTATTACTACACTTCCGTCTTCTCCTCATCCTCCTTCTCCTCAGCCTTCTCCTCCTCATTATCCTTATCCGTTTCCTCCTCCTGTGCATCCTCCCAGGCCTCCTCCTCCTCCTCCTCCTCCTCCTCCTCCTCAGATTCATCCTCCATTTCCTCCTCCTCCTCCACCTCCTCCTCCTCCTTCTCCGCCTCCTCCTCCTCCTCCTCCTCCCCCTCCTCTTCTCCCTCCTCCTCTTCCTACTCGCCCTCCTCCTCCTGCCCCTTCCGTAACAAGGCCTCATCCTCGCGCAGCCTGGCCAGCGACGCCAGCGCGCCATTGAACCTTGGCCACTGGATCCAAGCAGAAGACTAAGCCATGAGCGTGGCGGAAAAAAACGATGGCCGTGACCAAGACTGAACAAGGAAACGTCTTGGCTGTTGGACTCCTCCTCCTCCTCCTCCTCCTGCTCCTCCTCCTCCTCCTCCTCCTCCTCCTCTTCCTCCTCCTCCTCCTCCTCCTCCTCCTCCTCCATGTTGGAGCGTCGGTATTGCTCATCGTCCATATTGGTCATCGTGCCAATCTGTGGATCCGTTCGCATCGGCGACGGTCGACATGGACCATACCGATACTGCACCGACCGATCCCGCGACATCGTGTTCATGGTCACCGTGATTGCCGAGGGGGGCGGGAGGGAAGGATCGGGTGTTGCCAAAGGTGTCCCTGGCCCAAGGTGCCCCAAAGCTGTTCGCTCCATGTTGGAGCCCCTCGGCCTTATGGGCCTCGTGAGGGGTGCGATGGAGGCCGTGGTGGGCTCCTTGGAAATCCTGGGGACACCCTGGACCAGGAGCACGCCTTGCAACACCAGAAAGGAGGAGAAGAGGAATCGGAGGACCGGGAGGAGAAGGGAGGACGACGAGGATTACAATCGAGGCGTATAAGATGGATGCACGATAAGGATGCACGGGCCTTGGCAGACCTTGTCAACACCTTCTGAGCAGAGCGCTGCCAGCGTAAGTGACCAAGGATGAGCCGAAGGGTAAGGATGCAGGGGTAGCCTTGGACAGATGCTCATCTTTACGATGCGACTCGGCTGCACCCCGCCTCAAGCACACCTTGCCATCAGTGGAGAAACCGACGATATCACAAGCAGAAGAGAGTTCGGAAGTCCGTCCGCATGTCTTCGGCCGGCGCTGGCCCCCCGGCGCGCGGAGGCGCCGCCAGGGGGGGGGTCAAGCGCCGACCCAAGAGATCTGCGCGGACCTCCCAAAATGTCTGTCTGTGCCGCGCTACCCTGTCCGAGTCCTTCCCCGAGGCCGTCAACGGCGATAGCAAAACCGAAAGCCTACCTTTAGGTCGGGCGTGTCCGTTCCTAAAGGCTGATTATGGACGAAAAGCAGAAATAGTCGAACCCAGAATCCAATCATGCTCAAGAAACAAAAAATCGCCCTCCAACTATTTTTTGACGATGTTTGAACATTCCCCCTGTAGAAGGACACGCCCGACTTAAGCCTACCTGTATCGACGGTGAAACCGAAAGCAACCGGACTCGACGGGGGCAGCGCGGCGCAGCAGCGACACGCCAGTCGACCTAAGACCGAACCCACCGAACGCAACCGACTGCGACGCAGACGAACCGACCAAACCGCGAATACCACTCTTCTGCGCGCCCTGGGATCCTTCAGTTCAGCGGTCTGGCCCCTGAGCGTCTCACTGGCGACTGGGGAGGCGAGGACTACAAAACTGAGGAATTTCGGCGTCCTGGCATACCGATATCCATCAGTTCAGTAACCCTCGCCTCCCCAGTCGCCATGGAGACGCTCAGGGGCCAGATCGCTGTACTGAAGGAGATCTCAGGGGGCGCATGTTCCCTCCGACACAGCGAATCCGCCCCACCACCAGTCCCTCCAGCGCGACTGCAGCGGCAGGCACGACGACGGCGCGGGCGACTCCGAGCCCTCGAACTCGAACCGTGGCCCGAACATCTGACGGCGGTCGGGCGGGAGCCACCTGCACTGCCGCAGAAATGATAGATGTACTGTCGAAGCGGTGGACGATGATCCACGAGTTTGCATGGAAGGGCAGGGGGACCTGGAAGAGACGGGTCCTGGGATTTCGCTCGCCGTCTTCGGGACCCCTTGGGCCCTCCGCGGGCCCGGGGCGCATCAAAAACTGAGCTGAAGACCTGGTCCTGAAAAAAGCCCCAGTGTCCAGGACTCGTTCTTTCAGAAACCCTTCTCTTCATGGCAGTCTTGGCGATGGCCAGCCAGTGGACGCTGATCGAAGAGGGGCTGGCGATGACATGGACCAGTTTGGTCTGCAAGGCCAATCCCTGTTCAGCACGCCCCGATAATGGCCCAGCACTCATCCTCTTATTCATCCTCCTCCTCATCATCACCCTCCTTTGCCTGTTCCTCCTCCTACCCCTCTTCCTCCGCCTCCTCCTCCTCCTCCTCCTCCTCCTCCTCATCATCATCATCATCATCATCATCATCATCATCATCATCATCATCATCATCATCATCATCATCATCACCACCATCATCATCATCATCATCATCATCATCATCATCATCATCATCATCATCATCATCATCATCCGAATCCTCCTTCTCCTCTTGTTCATTATCACCATCATCACCCTTATCATCAGTATCATCATCATCATCATCACCACCATCATCATCCTCATCATCATCATCAGCATCATCATCATCATCATCATCATCAGCATCACGTTCATCATCATCATCATCATCATCATCATCATCATCAGCATCATCATCATCAACTTCATCATCAGCATCACCATCACGGTCGCCATCACCATCGCCAGCATAATCATCAGCAGCAGCAGCATCATCGTTGCCATCATCATCACCAGAATCAGCATCATCATCATCATCATCATCATCATCATCATCATCATCATCATCATCATCATCATCATCATCACCATCACCATAAGCAGCAGTATCATCATCACAACCATCAGCAGCAGCAGAATAATAATCCGCCGACCCCTTGGGGATCATCGGCGTGTGAGATGCTTCCCCCTCCCCAAACCCCTCCCCCGGGAGCCCGGTCCGGTCGATTTGGATGGGGGGGGGGGGTCCGGGACGAGCGGTTCACGGGGCTTTTCCGGGCCCAAGAGGGCCTCAAGACGGGCCAAGAAGCCCCCAAGAGGCCTCCAAGACGGCCCACGAAGGCCCCGAGACGCCAAACGACCGCTCCAAGACGCCCAAGATGGCCCCAAGACGGGCCAAGAGGTCTCCAAGACGGCCCCCGAGGTCCCAAACAAGCCTCCCAAGAGGACCCCAAGAGTCTAAAATTGTTGATTTTCCATAGTGTTTTTCGATGTTTTTTGCTTTTCCGCCTTTTCGGCTTCCCGACGCTCCAAGACGGCCAAAGAGGCCCCCAAGAAAGCCCCAAGATGGCCCAAGAGGCCCCCAAGACGGCCTCCAGACGGCCCAAGACGGCCCCAACACGGCCCAAGAGGTCCCCAAGACGGCCCAAGAGGGCTCCAAGACGGCACCAAGAGGGGCCCAAGAGGGCGACCAAACATGTTGAAACTCTAGCTTTCTGCCCCCAGGAGCCCCAGGGGGCCCCAAGAGTGCCCCAAGAGGCCCCCAGAGGCCCTCACGAGGCCGCCCAGACGCCCCAAGGAACCCCCAAGAAGCACCCCAGAGGCTCCGAAACGGCCCCCAAGTGGCTCCAAAACTCGCTTTTCACCCCTTCGCAGCTTCTACTACCCCCAGATTGGCATAAACAAGAGGTCGGCGGTGTGGCGTAAGCCTAAGAATCATCATCATCATCATTATCATCAGCAGCAGCATATTCATCAGCAGAATGATCGGCATCATCATCATCATCATCAGCAACAGCAGCAGCAGCAGCAACATCAGCATCATCATCAGCAGCATCAGCATGATCAGCATCCTCAGCATCCTCAGCATCATCATCAGCACCAGCATCAGCATCATCAGCATCATCATCACCATCATCGTCATCAGCAGCAGCATCATCATTATCATTAGAACCATCATCATCACCAGCAGCAGCATCAGCATCATCAGCAGCATCAGCATCATCATGAGCATCATCATTATGATGATCATCATCATCAACACCAGCATCATCAGCATCAGCAGCATCAGCAACATTATCATCAGAATCAGCATCATTATCATCATCGTCATCGTCATCGATATCATCATCAGAAGCATCATCATCACCATCGTCATCAGCATCGTCATCGTCATCGTCGTCATCATCAGCATTATCATCAGCATCAGCATCGTAACCATGATCGGCATCGTCCTCACCCTCATCTTCATCATCCTATGCATCATCAACATATTCAGCATCGTCCTCATCACCATCATACTCATCATCATCGTGTTCATCATCATCATCATCATCATCATCCTCATCATCGTCATCATCATCATCATCAGCATCATCATCATCGCATAAGCATCATTATCAGCAGCAGCATCAGCAGCAGAACCATCATCATCATCACAAGCATCAGCATCAGCATCATCGTCATCATCATCCCTCCTCCTCCTCCTCGTCGCCATCGTCGTCGTATTCGTCGTCTCCACAACCACAACCACCATCCTCATCATCCTCTCCCTTCCCCTCACCATGTCCCACACCCTCCCTCCCACCCCCCCACACTTGTAGAAGGGAAGAAACTACAAATACAAATGTCAAGAGCATGGAAACCAGGTCGGCTCCCAGGGACCCTGGATTTAAAATTGGCCAAGGCGGGAGCTTGCTGGTAGCAACCCTGCGGGGAGACCCGCTTTACCATCAGGCAGCGGCACCATGATATGGCCTGCCAGGAGAGAGCAGCGCACATGCAGCGCACATGCAATCGGGTTACAAACGATCAAATGCATTATCCGAGCTCTGAAGATCTCGAACCTCGAACCTCTAATCTCGAACCTCGAGCCCCCGAGGAGGGGAGGGGAGGGGCTGGAGCAGGCGGGAGGGCGAAGGGCACCGCTGGAGCGGCACTCGCCGCGGTGGGCCCGCCGCCCCACCATCCGGCGCCCCTGGGCCGACCTCGGAGCGGCCGAGGCCCCCGCGCGTCGTCGGTGGCGGCGCGCTGTGGCGCCATCGCGAGGACCCCCCCCCCACAGCTGCCGTGCCAGCGCGGGAGAAGGCGGCGGGAAAGGGCGCCAGGGAGCGAGGGAGCGAGAGAGGAAAGAGGGGGGAGGCAGCGAGGACGCGGAGCGGACGCGCGGGCGCGGGCACGCGCGCACCCGTATAGGCTCACGGGCACACGCGCACCCACACACGCGCGCCTGGACACGCGCGCCTGGACACGCGCGCCTGGACACGCATGCGCGCGCGCTTGCGCGATGGGGGGGGGGGGGCAGAGAAGCAGGGGGTAAGCCAGGTGCGCTCGCGCCTTGGCTGACGTCCTGCCCCTCCCACCCGTCCCTTCCCGTTGCGCTGCCGAGGAAGCAGGGCGAGGACGAGCAGCAGCAGCAGCAGCAGGAGCAGGAGCTGGAGCGGAGGGAGCGGGGAGAGCAGGAGGACCAGGGGAAGGAGGAGGCGAAACGAAGGCGGCGACAACGGTAGTTAAAGGACGCGGATCCAGGAATGTGGCCCGCGATGGGGCGAGAGCGCCATGCTGAACGACGGGAGCAAAGCGCCGATCCGAAAGTAAGACCCACGCTGCAGCGGGAGCACCAGCTTGAAAAACAATCGGACTGGCAAATAACACAAGAAGCCAACTTTGAAATCCTGCTTGTTTGGGGGAAAATACGTGGAGACGGCCGGCCATCTTCTGGACAGGGCCAGGGGAGAGAGGAGGCTAGCATTCATGATGCCGCTTGAAGAAAAGAGAGCACAAACGACCGGTCGAGGAGGAAGCAAAGATGCAGGCGCGCGGGCGCGCGCACATGCGCACATGCGCACGCTTACTTGCGCACGCGCACCTGCACACACGTGCACACGCATTTGTCCCCCCTGCGCACGTGCATGCGCGTGCGCTTGCGCAAGGGCGAGAAAAATGCATTTTAGACTCTCCGCGCAGCTTGCGCGGCAGTGGGTCGGTTCCATCAAACCGCGCGAACGCACGCGCGAGAGCTTCGAGGGAACCGCGGGCCTTGACGGATGGAAGGCGGCCCCTTTTCAAAATGTGCCTCTCGTTTTGCGCCGCACACGTTCGTCTCAGAAGTCTGCAACATGTTGAAGACTTGGAACAGTCGAAATCCCAAGACTTGTGTTCTGCCACGATTTCGGATTGCCCAGGCGCAAGTCGCGTTGATTTGCGGTGCTGACGCCCCCAGAACGGTGATCTGGCACGATTTGGGCTTCCTGGACGGTCGTATTTTCATGGACCGCTTCCCACGTAATGGCCGATCGCTGGAGGAATGCCCTCTGGGCTCGGCAGCGCTAGATCCAACGTGGACTCGGGGGCCCTGCTCGTGCGAGGTCCACGCCGAAGCCGCCGACCCCGTCGGGCCTGGCCAACCCCGGGGGGCGCAGCGGAAGCGGCGGTGGAGCCAAAGGCGGCGGAAGCGGAAGCTGCGCGCCCACAGGCATGCCCTTGCCTCAAGCCGCCGCCAGGCCGAGGCAGGCGCGGCTGCGCGGCTGTGGACCCGCTGCGGCGCCGGCAGAGACGGGGCGAGCATCGCCTGAAGGTCGCCCTGGGGGTGTGCCCACCCGCGCCGCCTCGTCGGCGAACCGCTCTGGCGCCTCGAGGCGGGCGACGCGGGAGTCGGCGCGAGCCCCGAAGAGGGAAGCCACCGTCTGAGCCCAACACGCAGCCAGCACTCTGGGCTTCTAGCTGGACCCCCGCTCGCGTCATCGGCGCTCCCACGCCGATGACAGCGGCGACGGCTCGCCCCGCCCGAAGGCGGGACATGGCCGCCCAGGGCTGCGGCTGGGACCCCAGACCACGACCTCGCGCTGACGGGGAAGCACCCCCGGCGGCGGCGAGGACCGCAAAAGAAGGAGAGGGGGGCCGTCGGTGTCGGCGTCCCCCTCTAGGTCGTCCGCCCCGAATTCGTCCGCTGACTAATACGGGATGGTCCTGGCGGCGCCTGGAGCTGCTTGGTCCCCTTCGGCGGCCGCGGCACCATGGATGGCCGAGTAGCCTCCGCGAAGGGAGGCGACCCCAATTGGACGCGGCCGCGGGCCGACCCAAAGGGTACCAGCCCTTCGCTGTCCTCCTCGGACAGAGAGCAGAAAGCCTCGAGATCCATCTCCGAGACCTCCAAATCGACCACCAGCACGGACGCGGTTATGCTCAGCGGACGACACGCCGCGCCGAGCAACGACAGGTTGACCACCTGAACTGGTCCAACCCGCCTCGCGAACCTCTCCGCATCTGGGCAGCGCCCACAGGAGACCCCCCGCCGGAGAGGCCCATCCAGCCTCGACCTCGTCCAGGCGCCAACGGTCGCACCCCACGGCCGATGGCACAGCGAACGGGGCGAAGTCGGCCCACACAGGACCCTCGGGATGGCCGGCTCCCCGCCTGCTGCGGGTGCGGCTGCCGTCGGCAACGGCACGTGGAGCGTGACCCGAGAGCCACACACTGGGCCCCGCTTCTGGGCGCGACCGCGGGCGAGCCCCGGGGCGGGGCCCGCGCGCGGTCCTGACCCCGCGGCCCTGGGCCGTCGCAGGCCAGGCCGCGCTGCGCGCCGCGCCCGTGCCCCCCGAGGAGTTCCGACCGCAGCCCGCGCGCGGGAGTGAGCCACCTGCACCCACCGGCGGGGCGCCACGGCCCCGATGCGGCAGCCCCCCGCAGAGGCTGCAGACGGCAGTGGCACCAGGAAGGGCCAGCAGAAGAGAGCAGCAGAGCGTCCTCCTCCTCCTCCTCCGCCTCCTCCTCCTCCCTCCTCCTCCTCCTCTCCTCCTCCTCCCCTCCTTCCTCCTCCCCCCCCCTCCTCCTCCTCCTCCTCCTCCTCCTCCTGCCAGCCCGAAGCAGACGGTGGGGCAGGCCGATCCCCAAGCGGCAGGAGGGCACTGCCCGCCGCAGCTCGGGCCGGCCTGTGCGGACCACGGCGCCCCCGCGGAGGAGGTGCCGAGATCCGCGGGCAAGGGAGAAGGTTGGCCCACGAGCCGCTCGCACAGCGTGGCTCGAAGACCTCGGAAAAGGAGCTCGCCCCCCCTTATGGCCGCCTGAGCGAGCGCCTGCATAAGGCGCCCGCCCAAGGGGCGCCGAATGGGAATTGGGGCCGACATAATGCGACGACCTCAGCGCGCGAAGGACGGGGAAAAGAGGTAGCATCATCATCATAATTTCCATCATCACCATCATCACCATCACCACCAACAACATGATCAGAAGCACCAGCATCATCGTCACCATCACCATCAACATTGTCAGCACCAGCACAAGCATCATCAGCATCATCAATTTCATCCTCATCACCGTCATTATCATACCCGTCATCATCAACACCATCACCACCACAACCATCATCATGACCATAAGCACCAGCATCATCGTCACCATCATCACCAACATCGTCAGCACCAGCACAAGACTCATCAATATCATCATCACAACCACCAACATCAGCATCACCACCATCAGCATTATCATCATCACCAACAACATTCTCAGCATCAGCATGATTGCCATCATCATCATCGCCAGCATCAGCATCCTCAACACCAGCACCATCCTCACCATCTTCATATGAATCCTCCTCTTCCTCTCCCGCCCCTCCTCTCTCTCTCTCTCCTCTGCAGCTCCTCCGCGCAATGCGCCATGCCTCCCACTGCCCCCGACAGCGTCCCTTCGCGTTCGCGGCCTTCCTGCGTGCTCTGGCCATCGCTCGGACGTCCATTCCCTGTGTTTTTTCCGGTTTCGTGCGTGGCTTTTTCGCCAAATGATCAAGGATGCTCCTCGATGGTCCTCGCCGAAGGAAAAAAAAGCACACGTCCGAGCGATGCCAAGCACACACACACACACACACACACACACACACACACACGCGTTGCTCCTTCGGCGGCGAGGTGGCGGCACCGTCGCAAAGACCTAAGCTGGGCCACGCTCGGGCGAACTACCACGCCAGGCCGATCCCAGACACACACACTCACACACACACACACACACGTACACACATACACACACACACACACACACGCACATACACACACACACACACACGGGCACACACAAACACGCACACGCACACGCACACACACACACACACACACACACACACACACACACACACACACACACACACACACACACACACACACACACACACACACACACACACACACACACACACACACACACGCAAACTCACACACACACACACACTTTACGTCGGCGGCTGAGCAGAGAGACTGCGCTGGCAGAAAGAGCAGATGTAGGGCATATAAGTGCGAATTAAGCCGCATGCACGTGGGGGGAGAGGAGGAAGGCCCTGCGCGGGCGGGAGGGAGAAGAAGCCAGGCCCGCTCAGAGCGGGGCCAGGCGGCGGCGGGGGGGACGCCAGGGCTGGGGGCCAGCAGCAGCGGCGGACCCCACACACACACACACACACACACACACACACACACACACACACACACACACACACACACACACACACACACACGCACACAGACGGTTTCTCACACAGCAGCTGCGCGCTCTGTGACACAGTGGTGCCACTGGGTGCGAACACGTGCGAACGCAAGCTACACACACAACACAGGATCCCAAAACGATCCCAAAATGTTTACCCAATCAGAGCGAATCCCATCATTCAGCGTGCTGCGCACCGTACACCGTCGGCAACACTTCAGGATTGGTGTGTTGATTTCCTTCTGTCGTTCGGAATAGCGGTCTCTCGCCCCAGCGTGGACCACAGTTCTGGGTAAGAGTCCTTTGTCATCGTTTTCGCCTCCCCTTTTTTCCCGTATCCCCCTCTCCCGTCTCCTCTTCCTCGTCCACCTCTTCCTTTTCCTCCTCCTCCTCCTCCTCCGCCTCCGCCTCCCCTCCTTCTCATCCTCCTCGTCCTCGTCCTCGTCCTCATTCTCCTCTCCATCATAATAATACGTTGTCTCTTTGTTTTTCTCTCTCTCTCTCTCCCTCTCTCTCTCTCTCTCTCTTTTCTCGCTACCTCTATTCCACCCCCTTTTCTCTATAGCTCCCTCTACCTCTCCCTCTCTGTGTCCCTACGTCTATCTCTCTCTCTCTATCTCTATATGTCCCTCTCTTTCTCTCTCTCTCTCTCTCTCTCATGTTTTCTCTCTCCCTCTCTCTCTCTCTCTCTCTATTTCTCTCTCTCTCTCTCTCTCTCTCTCTCCCTCCCTAGATATACATATATAGAACGCTCTCTCGCTCTCTCTCTCTCTCAATATGTCTCTCTCTGTATGTATATTTACTTTCTGGTTATATGTATCGTTTTTGTTACGTCGATCGCTCTCCATGTAAATGTAGATGTCGCTCGTTCGCGATATGTATATATACGCATGTAGATATATCATTGTTTACATACTGATGGTTACATGTCTATATAATGAGACTTACTGGTATGAGTATATGTAATGCAGTATCGTCCCTCTCTACCTCCCTCCTTGCCTCCTCCCTGTGTTTATGCTTGCTGTCTCTTTGTTGTTTCTCTCTCTCTCTCTCTTTCTCTCTGTCTCCCCTTCTCTCTCTCTCTCTCTCTCTCTCTCGGGGCGGGGGAGGGAAGGACACTCCCCCGCACCCGGGGAGCAACCAGGCCCGGGCAAGGCAGCTGGCGGCGGCTCCCCGGTGCGAAACCACACCAGCCCGCGATGGCCACTGCTGGGGCCATCCGCCACATTCAAAGATTTGCTGGACTCTTCAAAGCCCGAAAAACCGTTCGGCATCCCTAAGGAATACCTCGGAACCCTTCGGAATCCCTCGGAATTCCTCGCAATGCCTCGGAGGGACGAGGAGGGGGAGGACGAGCATTGCCAGCCGAGAGCACTGGGCGGGGGGAGGGGGTCAGCACGAAAGACCCTATGAGTTGTTTACTTACCTGTCTCAACATGGAGATGTATACACACACGTACATACATAAATAACTACACACATGAATACGTACAGCCATACATACGTAAATACGTACATACATACATACATACATACATACATACATACATGCATGCATGCATGCATGCATGCATACATGCATACCTACATACATACATACATACATACAGACAGACAGACAGACAGACAGACAGACAGACAGACATACCAATGTACATAAACATATGTGTATGTGGATATCAGTATGTATACGCATATCTATATACGTGCATGTATGTGCGATGTGTTGTATTTAAATGCATATGAAGAAACATCTAGGTATATCAATGTTTATGTGTATACCTCTCTCTCTCTCTCCATCCATATCTCTCCTAGTTATGCGCATATATATACATATGTACACATACGTATACACAAGTGGTTCCATATATATATATATATATATGTGTGTGTGTGTGTGTGTGTGTGTCGGTTCGGCGTTGGTCGATGTACATGTAAACGTACAGTACACATCCATACATGTGTGTATGTAAATGTCTCTCCCTCTCTCTCTTTCTCTCTTTATCACTCCGCCTCTCTCTCTCTCTCTCTGTCCGCAGCAATGTTTGCTCGAGCTGGTGGCTCGAGCCCGCGGCAGGGGTTCGCGGCTCGACTCGATCAGGTGTCTGCGAAGTCACTTCCTGCCATACGCAGCCCCCTCCTGCCCTTCTCTGATACTCAGCGCTTCGCCTCTCGACTGGCGGCTTCGAGGTCAGGTTCCAGACGGTGCATTGGGGCTGTTGCTGCAGGCCGCGACATCGCTGCGCAGCCTAGACGAAACGCTTCTGGCACCTGGGGCCTCGATTGCCAGCGGGCGGCCCACGCGGAGGAGGAGGAGGAGGAGGAGGAGACGGAGAAGGTGGAGAGGGGAGGACGAGGGCTAGGAGGAGGAGGGGGGAGGACGAGGGGCAGGAGGAGGAGGATAAAGAGGAGGTGGTCGCGGCTATAGAGACGACGCAGGCGCTGGACATGGTCACGCGACGGCCGCATCAAGGCGGTGGCAGCCAGGGCCGCCGAGAGATCTGCGAACGCCAGGCCGTAGGCGCGGGCGTGGCTCCTGTCGAGAGAGCTGGCCAAGTGGCTGGCCAGGCTTCGGCTGCCCAAGCGACGATGCCCGCGAACGCCGCTGCGTCGACGAACCGGAAAAAACAAATCTCCCTCTCTCTCTCTCTCTCTCTCTCTCCCGCTCTCCAGCTCTGTCTCCTTCTCCCTCTCTCTCTCTCTCTCGCTCTCTTTCTCTCTCTCTCCCTCTGTCTCTCTCTCTCTCTCTCTCTCTCTTTCTATCACTATATATCGCTCTCTCTCTATATATATATATATATATATATAAGTACACACCAAGATTTACATATATAATTATATACAGATGTACAGATAGACAGACAGACATCTATACAAATATATATATATATAAACACATATACATATAGATGCACCTGTATATGCATCTGTATACGCATATGTATATGTATAGAAAGATATCGAACTATAGATAGATAGACAAATATGTATAACGCACACCATCCATAGATAAATGCCTCGAAGCGTGCTCACGAAGAATGAACTCTCTCTCTCTCTTTCTCTCTCTCTCTCTCTCTCCCTCTCTCTCCCTCTCACCTCTTTCCCCCCATGGATCCGGCCACAAGCACTCCAGTCGACGCTGGACGGTGCCCCGAACGGGTTCGCGCGCCCGCGCGGCGCGCGTCGGTCCTGGTGGCTGAACTGTTGCTTCATCACGTGGACCATCTTGTTCTCGCGGCGGCGGACAGGCTTACCCGCACCAATTCGCGATGGCCAAAACTAACCATGGCCGGGCCCATCCCTATCCCGAAGGTTGGCAAGCCCAGGGCCGATGACAATATTCGGGATATGCCCTCAGAAACTGGGCGAGTCCTTGAGATCGGCACCGAAATCGGCGGGATACTTATGTTTCCAGCTGATAATAAAACCAGCTGCTGGTCTGGGCATGAAGAAATTACCGAAGACTGGCAAGTCCCCGTTCCGTCGAAACCGAAGGCGTGTTCCAGGGACGCGCTCTGGTTTGGGGGATGCGATACGTGACTGGAACAGAAACTGATATGGGGCCGAGACCTGCCCAGGCACTGGACACGCTGCACTTGACACTGCTGACACTTTAGGCTGGATAAGCCTCACGCGCTCACTTCACCGCGCAGCGAAGACTCTAGGTGCGAGGCGTGCCTCATACTCCAGTGTTACTGGACCTTCGGAGGCGGTGGCCATATACCTCTATAAAATCGTGCCTACACATATATATATATATATACATACATATATATATGTATGTATATGTGTACATGTTTACATATGTGTATATCTACATACCCATCTACCTATATACCTACCTACCGACCGGCCGACCTACCTACCTACCTACCTGCCTACATACAGGCATGCATGCATGCATACATGCGTGCGTGCATGCATTCCTACATGCATGCATGCATAGAAACACCTGCATTCATGTATACCTGCAAACGTGCATACGTACGTACGTACGTACGTACGTACGTACGTACATACATACATACATACATACATACATACATACATGCATGCATGCATGCATACATACATACATACATGCACACATACATACGTACATACAGACGTACATACACACATACATACATACGTGCATACATACATAAATGCATACACACCTACAGGCCTACATACATACATGCATGCGTGCAAACATACATACATACATACATAAATACATACATACGCATGCAGCCATATATACATACATGTATACATACCTACACACATACATACATACGTACATACATATACACATACACCTACACAAACACACACACACACACACACATGCGTACATGCATGCATTCGTACGTATGCGCGTGCATACATACATGCATACAGGCATACATACACGCATGCATGCACACCTACAGACCTACATGCATACATACATGTGTGCAATAATACATACGTACATACATACATACGTACGTACGTACATACATACTTACATGCATACGCATGTAGTTATACATACATACATGCATACCTACATACACTCATACATACATATATACATACATACATGCATGCATACATCCATACATGCAGAAATGCGTACATACATACATGCATACACGTATACAAGCATCCATAAGTTCATTCATGTATGCATACATACATAAATACATACACACATGCATACATACAGGCAGACAGACAGACAGACAAAGATGCATGCATGCATGCGTACATATAAACATGCATACACACATATGAGAGTGGTGGGGCGAACGGTCATTCGCTGTCCCTGGGTGCATGGCTGAAGTGAAGTTCCGCGGTGCGGATTGATGCTGCGTTGCTGTTGGTGGTTTTGTTGCTTGTTGGTGCAAGTATTGTTCCCTACCTAGGCTCTGCCTAGAGGGTTCTTACTCTCTGGGCTTAAAGGGGCCGGGCAGTGGAAAGCGCCCCGGGCGGTTCCCCCAGTATCCGCCCCGCGGTTCCCCCAGTTGCGTCCCCTTAGCTTAGCTTTGCTTATCTCATCTTAGCTTAGCCTAGCTTAGTTAACTTAGCTTAGCTTAGCTAAGCTTAGCCTAGCCTAGCTTAGCTTAGTTCAGCTTCGTTTAGCTTTGCCTAGCCTAGCTAGGCTTAGCTTAGCTTAGCTCAGCTTAGCTTAGCGCAGCGCAGCATTAGCATAGCATAGCATAGCATAGCATAGCATAGCATGCCATAGCATAGCTTAGCATAGCATAGCATTGCATAGCGCAGCATAGCATAGCATAGCTTAGCATAGCATAGCATAGCATCGCATAGCATAGCGCAGCATAGCATAGCATGGCATAACATAGCTTAGCTTAGCTTAGCATAGCACCGCGCAGCATAGCATAGCATAGCATGCATAGCATAGCTTAGCTTAGCACAGCATAGCATAGCATTGCATAGCATAGCATAGCGCAGCATAGCATAGCATAGCACAGCATAGCACAGCGCAGCATAGCATAGCATAGCATAGCGCAGCATAGCGCAGCATAGCATAGCATAGCATAGCATGGCATAGCGCAGCATAGCATAGCATTGCATAGCATAGCATCAAGCCAAAAGCAAAAGCAAAAGCAAAAGCAAAGGCAAGGCAATGCAACAAGCAAAAACAATGCGAACGTGTAGATGTAGATGCATATGGAGGTGGAGGTGTAGGTGTAGATGTACGTGTAGGTGTAGGTGTAGGTGTAGGTGTAGGTGTAGGTGTAGGTGTAGGTGTAGATGTAGATGTAGATGTGGATGTAGATGTAGATGTAGATGTAGATGTAGATGTAGATGTAGATGTAGATGTAGATGTAGATGTAGATGTAGATGTAGATGTAGATGTAGATGTAGATGTAGATAGATGTAGATGTAGATGTAGATGTAGATGTAGATGTAGATGTAGATGTAGATGTAGATGTAGATGTAGATGTAGATGTAGATGTAGATGTAGATGTAGATGTAGATGTAGATGTAGATGTAGATGTAGATGTAGATGTAGATGTAGATGTAGATGTAGATGTAGATGTAGATGTAGATGTAGATGCAGATGTAGATGTAGATGTAGATGTAGATGTAGATGTAGATGTAGATGTAGATGTAGATGTAGATGTAGATGTAGATGTAGATGTAGATGTGGATGTAGATGTAGATGTAGATGTAGATGTAGATGTAGATGTAGATGTAGATGTAGATGTAGATGTAGATGCAGATGTAGATGTAGATGTAGATGTAGATGTAGATGTAGATGTAGATGTAGATGTAGATGTACGTGTAGATGTAGGTGTAGATGTAGGTGTATATGTAGATGTATATGTGAGTCTCGCTGTTGATGTTGATGTTGATGTAGATGTTGATGCAGGTGTAGATGTTAATGTAGCTGTCGGTGTAGATGTAGATGTTGCTTTCCTAGATGCTCCAACTCCTAGGTAGGGTCGCACTGGAATAATTGTTGCTATTAGTATTGTTGTTTGTTGATGCTGATTTTGATGTTGGTGCTGTTTGTTGCTGTTGTTGTTGTGAGTTGTGTGCGTCGTTTGTTGTGTGTTGTTTGGTGCTGTGTGTTCTTGTTTGTTCATGTTTGTTGTTCTTTGTTGTTGATTGTTTTGTTGTCGTCGTCCCACCCACGACCCATCCGCGACCCATCCGCGACCCACCCGCGACCCACCCGCGACCCACCCGCGACCCACCCACGACCCACCCGCGCGACCCCCACACGACCCGCCCGCGACCCACCCGCGACCCACCTGCGACCTACCCGCGACACACCCCGCGACCCTCCCGCGAACCACCCCGCACCCGCCCCCCCTCTTATCCGCAACTGCGTGGTGCTACATCTGTTCACTTGGACTTCGAGGGTCCCAAGATATCCATACCCAATGCCCCCTGGGGCCCCAGGACATCGTTTCCCCGGGCGGCGGGCACGGGTGATTTCCACGCATCGCGCAGGGGGCGGCAGGAAAGCGCTCGGCGAACGAGCTGCCGAGCCGTCGCGCCGCCTCGTTTGCACGGCTCCTCGACAAGCGCGAAGCGGCACGACAGCCAGACCAGTGCTGGACGCCAGATCATGGCGTGCGCTCCGAGGGCAACCCGGCATCTGTCATGTGCGGCTGGAGCGGGCGCTCTGGGGGCAGACCTCGCCTGGCCGAGTCGACTCGAGTCAGTTTGGGGTGACCCATCTTGGAGGCCTGGAAATTGGCACCAACACCAGCCCAGGGGGTTGCCTCCACAGGGGGAAGATGATCCTAGATTTCGGTGTTGGTGGCAATATTTCGGCCACCTTGGAAGCCAGAATATTACCACCATCACCGAGATCGGGATCGTCTTCCCTCGGTGGAGGCGCACCGCCGATCTTGGTGTTGGTGTCCACCTCTAGGCCTGCGACCATCGGCTGTGGCGTGCGGCAGCGGCGAGAATCGGGAGGCGCGCGCGCGTGCCGGGGCGAAGCCGGTGGAGGTGTTGTAGCAGTACCTGGGCACGGCTCCCTGCCCACACCGCAGCTCCGCGGGAGAAGAGGCGGGGAGCGGAGCTGCCTGCAGAGGAGGCAGCGTGCGGAGGCTGACAGCGGGAGCACAGGGCGGAGGAACCGTTGCCCCTCGATGCGAGCAAGCGGACGAGCACGACAAGAACGAGGGGCAAGCGGACAAGGATGAGAAGGAGAAAAAAAGACGACGACGACGACGACAAGTACGACGACGACAGAAACGAACACGGCGACGACAGTGGAGACGGGAGCTAGAACGGCGACTAGGACCACAACTGCAAGCAACAGGACGAAGGCAAGGACCAGGATGGCCATAGAGACGAGGAACACGATGGAGACGCTCTCAGACATCACGTCGAAGAGTTGTCTGCAACAGATCAACAGGATGCAAACTCTTGCTGCGACAGCAGAACGCAACAACATGAAGACGTCTTCGGGAGCCCTGATGGATGGGGATCTTCGAGTTGTGCTGACGTGAACGCCCTGTCGAGGCGACGTCTCCTCTGAGGTCCCTGAGGGAAGCAGACGAACAAAAGTGCCCATACATCACAAGACGTATAGACCAATCAATGCTATCTCGGCGCCAAGTCAAAAACTAGCCTGTCGAGGAAGCCAGCCATGCGCAGTTGTGAGTACGGCACTCATGGGTATCCTTTTCGGCGGAGCTCCCTATGCGGCCACAAAACGCTGTGCAGGGTGGGGAAGACCCATGTGAACTTTGCCACGGAGGCCTCCGGTGGAGCTCGCTATGGGCCACGAAACTCTGTACTGGGTGGGGGAAACGCATGTAGACTTTACCAATGGGGTTTTCGGCGGAGCTCCCTATCTCCTCCTCCTTCTCCTCCTCCTCGTTCTCCTCCTCCGCCTCCTCCTCCATTCCTTCTCCTTATAGACAGCACTTCCCTGTCGCACCACGAGACCAATCGAAAGGGCGGGCTGGGCGTTTCGCCTGAGACTTCCTCACCATTTATGACCCTGAAGCTTAAGAACACATTGGCAACAGTTTCACGAATGGAGGGAGGGTGGTTGTAAAAAAGCGACTGTCGCCTTAGCGCACCGCACTTTCGCTTCAAAACACTATAGTGCAAGGATTCAGGATTGTAGGGGGTCAACAGTCACGTTGATTCGTAGCATCGAATTCCCAGGAGTTGTGTTCTGGCACGACTCAGCATCGTCAAGACGTAACAGTCAGGTTGACCCGTGGCGTTGGAGTTTCGAGAATGGTGTTTTTGGCATGCTTCAGGGTCGTCAAACGGTTGTCTCCCAACGAGACAGTTTCCTCAGTGGAGAAGAACCCTTGTAGGGGCCTATCATGAGAGAGAATCCTCCTCCTCCTCCTCCTCCTCCTCCTCCTCCTCCTCCTCCTCCTCCTCCACCCTCTCCTCCTCCTCCTCCTCCTCCTCCTCCTCCTCCTCCTCCTCCTCCTCCTCCTCCTCCTCCTCCTCCTCCTTGTCCTCCTCCTTGTCCTCCTCCTCATTCATTCCCCGTCCTCCGCGTCCTCCCCGTCATCCCTCTTCCCATCCATCGATCCCCTTCTATTCCTTTTCAAGTGCGAGGAGACGGGGAGGGGAGGGGGGGAAAGATAAGAGATAAGAAAAAAAAGAAGATAGAGGAGGAGACACGGCGTCCAAGACGATCCAAGAAGCAAGCCTCAAAGCTCCCCAAAAACACCTTGCGGGGCTCCCGGAGGCCCCGGGAAACTTCCCTGGCGGCCGGACACGCACCCAGAAAAGCTGAATACTCTTCCAAGAGCTGCCCAAGATCGCTTCAAGGCAACCCCGCCCGGCCCCCAAGAGGTGTCCGAAAGGCTCACGGATGCTCCCAGATGCCCCCCCGGCACTGCTACTACTACTGCTACTACTACTACTACTACTACTACTACTACTACTACTACTACTACTACTACTACTACTCCTACTACTACTACTACCACCACCACCACCACCACCACCACCACCACTACCACTACTACTACCACTACCACTAATACTACTTTACTACTACTACTATACTACTACTACTACTAATACTACTACTACTACTACTACTATACTACCAGACACTACTACAAATTACAACTACGACTACTACCACTACTACTACTACTACTACTATATATACTACTACTGTGCTACCTATACCACTACTACTACTATCTACTACTACTACTACTATTACTACTACTACTACTACTACTACTGCTACTACTACTACTACTACTACTACTACTACTACTACTACTACTACTACTACTACTACGACAACTACGATTACTACTGTGACTACTACTACCACCACTACCACTACCACTACTACTACTACTACTGCTGCTGCTGCTACTACTACTACTACTACTACTACTACTACTACTACTACGACTACTACGACTACGTACTACTACTACTACTACTACTACTACTACTACTACTACTACTACTACTACTACTACTACTACTACTACTACTACTACTACTGGCGGTCTCGTGCACCACATCACCACGGCTCAGCCGCCTTGGGGAGAGCGTCCTTGTGGCTGCCTCATTTCCAGTATGTAGCGAGCACCTCTTCTGGGTGAGAGGCGGGTCTGACGCGCATGCAGCGACGGGCGCTTATCCGAGGGCAGCTGGCCCCTACGGCCCCAAGTAAAACGACAGCGGCGGCACAGCAGCACACGGGTCGACCCCAGTACCGCCATCGAGGCCAACTAGCGCGAGTAGGCGCGAGAAGAGGCCAGGATGGCAAGCCAAAATGGCTAGGCGCCTATCGGCGTCGCGGCAGCACGCGGGGCGGCCCCAGCACCGCCAGCGAGGCCCACGAGCGCAAGTGGGCGTGAGAGGAGGCCAGGATGGCAAGCCAATGGCAAGCCAGAATGGCTAGGCGCACAGTTGCCCGTGCGAAGAGCGGAGGCTTAAGCAACAGGAGCCGCGGCGCGAGGGGGGCACCACTGTGGGCATACCCGCACTCGCTGGCCAGGCTGCGTTGCTAAAGCTGGGGCGTAAGCAAACCTACAGGTTCAGCATCTTTGAGAGTGGCTGGCTCGGGATCTTTACATGGGCTCCCGTAGCCTCCCCGAGGGCTTATAAGTATTCGATGCTGTGGGCCTGTTGGGTTTCATCATTCAGGCGGACTGGCCTGCTCCTTGCGCAATGGCTGCAAAGACCTGCGACGGCAGCGCTTGCACTTCTCCCCCGAGGTCGCCACTGCCGCCCGCCCGCCCTGAGGGCCCTAAGATCTGGCGCTCGAGATCTTCGCCGAGGGCCACGTTCAGGGCGGCAACATTAGGGATCTGCTGCGGGAGCGGGTCCGTCGGCGGCGGCGGGTCCGTCGGCGGCGGCGGCACCACAGGGGGCGCCGTCAGCGGCGGCGGTGGCGGGGCCATGATGGCCGCTGGCGGGGCCCCAGCAGGCGTGGTGGCGGGCCCTGGCTGTCGCGGGCCACGCCCGCTGGAGGGGCGCCGGCGGTGCGGGCGGGGGTGGCGCGCGGGGCGGCCCCGGTACCACCCCCGCCGCCCGTGAGGCTGCCCTCCCGCAGGTTGTGGCGGCGCTCGTAGAGCGCCAGCTCGTTGTACGCGGTCGCCAGGCGCTCCCTCTGGGCCCTATTCCGCTGCTTCTTGGTGTAGCCCGCCCACTCTGGATCGTTCAGCCCCCAGGCGACCTGCGCGTACAGGTCGGTCCACGTGAACTCGGTCAGGCTCTCCCAGGAGAGCCCATCCATCAGCACATAGTGGCCCTCCCGCTGCGGCTGCTGTGGAGCGTAGCGCTTGAAGACGGTGCCCACCGCCAGCGGCTCGACCTTGGGCAGGTGCTGCAGGAGGTCCACAGCGCTGATCACCGCTACCCCCCCCTCTTGAGCTTGTCGTAACGCAGCAGGGCCTTCAAGTCGCGGATGTCCTCCTCGGGGTGTTCCGCGTGCATGTAATACGCACGTGGCGGGTTCTGCTCTTCCTCTATCAACTCGATGCAGACGCCGTAGGAGGTCGCGTAGCGCGCCCCACAGTGGCAGCACCAGCGCTGGCCTGTCTCCCCCGCCGCCTCCTGCGCGCAGGTGAGCAGTTGCGTCCAGCGATCCGAGCGGATCACCGAGCAGCATCCCCTGGGATTGTCCCAGGTCTTGTTGGCCGAGCACTTGTAGTACATGTTGAACGTGAAGCCCTTGCCACGGTAGAACTGGTCCGTGTAGTCGCCCATGCGTCGGTAGGCCTCCTGCGCCATGGCGTTGCCCTGGCACTCCTCCTTCCAGGCACGTTTGTGTCCCAGGTGTGCGTCCGCGACCCCCGAGGCTTCCAGGAGGCCCTTCTTCAGCCTTCCCACATTATCCTCTGCCTCCGCATTCAGCGCGTCGAGCCACTTCTGGACCCCGTCCTGTGCCTCTGCGCCCCTCACCATGTCCTCCTTCTTCTCCAGGATGGGCCCCGGGCCTCCCAGCACGTGGGTGCGCATGGTCTCGAATTTGAGGACACCATAGGCCCGTGCCATACGCTTCAGTGATTTCTCGGAGAGGCCGAGCCGCAGCAGGGGCTCGATATCCGTGACCTCCTCTACGGTCTTGACGTTGGTCAGCTGGTGCTCCTGGTCCTCAGCATCGTTGTCGGGCGGGGGGTCGCTCTCATCGCCGCGTGCAGGGTCTGCGGGGCCAGGCCCATCCTCGAGGGGTGGAGGTGGCGCGCGGGGCGGCCCCGGCACCACCTCCACCGCCATCGGGCGACCGACCTCCTCCGCCACCGTTTCCGTGGCTGGGGGGGCGCCCGCGCTCTCGGGATCGATGCCCACCCCGACGCCCTCCGTTGACCTTCGCAGGGCAAGCAAGCCGTCGTCGGAGAGCGCGAACCCCACCAGCACGTCCATGCCCTCCTTGATGTGGTCGAAGCTCGCGCGGAACTTCGCCACTCGCTTGGCGGCGTGGTCGATGGAGCCAGCACCCTTGTTCATGCGCGCTGCGCGCGTCACGGCCTCGTGCTCGGTGATGTTCTGCGTCGCCGCCACGCAGTGCGAGCACGTGTATAGCTTGTATTGGCCCTGAGCACCCTTCCGCAGCTCGGGGCATTGCGGGTTGCGCTCTGAAGCCTCGGCGTAGCGGCGCATCTCACCGCAACTGAGCTCGTCCACGTACTCCACCGTCATGACCTTCCAGTCGTCCAGCGCTGAACACACCCGACACCAGCCCAGGCGCTGCGGCGGGGCCCAGTGCGCACCCATGCAGTGGACGTAGCCCGCCTTGGCGTAGTCCTCGTCCGCCATCATCTCGGCGTCTTCGAGCGCGGCAGGTGTGCCGCCGCTCGGCGGGGGGGCTTGGCCGTAGGCGGCCTTGTTGCTGCGTCGGCGGTGGCGTGTGCCTCCATGACCGCTGAGGGCGCCCGTGATCGCTGCACTCGGGGCCTCACTGGCGGTCTCATCGTCCACGGAGCGGCCGCCATCGGCGTCGCTGCGCGCACCTCGGCCACCGCGGCCGCTCACGGCCTGTTCCCGCAGCTGGAGGTTGTGGAGCGCGAGGGTGATCGCGTCCAACCCGCGGCGCTGCTCCGTGGTGAAGTTGGAGTAGGTGGCTGCCGCTGCCAGGGCAGCCCTCGTCACTGGCACCACCGCCGACGTGGGCATCGCGGAGGCCTCAGGAGGCGCCTCGGCCGCCGCCGCGGGGCCTCCGTCCGAGGCACCTTCGGAGGCAGCGGCACTGGGGGCGGCCCCCGTACCGCTGCCTCCGTCGGCGCCCTCGGCAGGCGTCACTGATCCCGTGGGCAGTGTCGGCTCTGTCCGAAAGGTCGCCGCCTCAGACATCACGTCGAACCCCTCGTCCGAGACATCTTCGCTCTCCGACGCGCTCACCTGCTGGCCAGGGCGCTGCGCAGGCCCCGCTTTGGGAGTGGGCGCGTCGGCCGCGGTCGCACCGCTGGCCTTCGCGCGTGCCTCGGCCTTCGCCTTAGCCTTCGCCGCCAACGCCTCGCGAAGAGGCGCCGCATCGTGACTGGGCGAGTCGGCATGCGTCACTGCAGGCCACGGCATCGGCGCGGGCTCCGAGAACTTGGGCGCCATCGCTTGGTCGGAAGGATGGCACGGAAGGTGCAGCTCAAGAGATCGCGCGAAGCGAGACCTCACGAGCCAAACAACTGCCGAGGAAGAGAGGGAAGGGGGAGAGGCTGCACACCGAACCAAAATGGGGCGCCCGACTGCCAAGGCGGGGCAAAGGTAAAACATGAAAACTAAAGGCTGAAAACCAGCGGCTCCAGGTGCGTGGAAACCGATCCCTGCGCATGCGGAAAACGGCCTGACCCCCGTTCGGGACCCTGGACGGGCAGGAGAGGGGAATGGGGGGCGAGGAAACCACGTCGCGGGCGGGCGACAAAGCGGACGGCGGGCCGCCGACGGTCCCAGGACCCGCGGGGCGACCCCGATCTTGAACGCCTCTTGACGCCTCTTTTACAAGTGGTCCCGAGCAGGTGCTGCTGACGGCATGAAGGCCCAGCGCGGACGGGTTGAGAGAGCAGCTTAAGACTAAGAGCACAACAAATATGGCATGGCGGGAGCACAACGCGCACAAGGCTGGGTAACTGCATAACGCGGCGTGTGGGACAGACATGACAAAGCAAGAGCGCATCATGCACACTGTGAGGGAACTAAACAGTACCGTGCACACAGCTGACGTGACCATGTTTTTACGACTGATCAGGGCAGCAGGAAGGCAAGGGGGAAGGGAAGGGCCAGGGGGCACACGCATGTGGGAGGGAGCCACATCTAGTCAAGACCGGACACTCGGGGCGGCCCCGGCGCCCAGCCCGACTACGTCCTCCGTCGCCAGGGCGACCTGCTCAGCGATTTGGCCCTGCAGGGCGTTGGCCACTGCCGAGCGCAGGGACGAGCGTGCTGCGGGCCGTTCGGCCTCGGGCAATTCCCCCACGGCACGGCGCAGCCACGTCTCCGCCTCTGCACCCCAGCGGCCATTGACATCGAGGACAAAGGGCACCAGGCCAGAAAATGGGTACCTACGGTGCTTCACTTTCTCTCTGCGCTGCAGGGATGCCTGATGCGGCCGTCCCGCCTGGGCCACGGCCACCTCATCCATCAAGCTGATGTCGAGACATACTCGGCCATGGATACCTCGATAGTAGACGACGTCCAATGTGGCCGCGCCCTGCTCTTCCATGTGCCACTCTGGGATGACCTGCTCCACTAGGGCGTGATGGCCCACCCCGCGCAACCAGAGCGCCACGGCATCTCGGATGGCGTTGTGGCGGCGCACCGGGCCACCTCCCCGGGGGCAGTTGAGCGCATGGACGCCGCGGACGTCCACCGTGCGACCACGCGCCGGGCCAGCCTGCGCCGCCGCGCGAGTGGGCGCCGCGTGTCGGTTTTGACACGTGCACTCGGACTGCAGCAGCGGCAGATGCATGCGCCTCTTGGCCGCAATGCAGAACGCGCGGTCGGCGAGGGGCGAAACCCCTTCGAAGTTATCCAACCAGGCGCCCGCTGAGCTGCCCGAGGCACTATGCACCGCCGCCGCCGCCGTCACCGGCAGCGCGGCCAAGAACGTCTTGGTGGCGTGGTCCCGTACGTGCTGGGTGTACGTCTTCTGGTCCTTGCCCCTCCGCCTTTCCAGGAGGCCCTGCCGACGGTCACTCCGGGGGCGGCGGCCTCCTGCCAACCGTCCCTGCTCCTCGTCCGCTGCCGGGAGGGCACGGCCGAGGCCCGGCCACCGCCGAAAGAAACCAATCGTTGTCGTCTCGCGGAGCTCATGCGCAGCCGCGTGGATCCCGGCTTCCCAGGGCGCCAGGAGGGCAGCGGGGCCGCGCTGCTCGGCAAAGCCACAGCCCAGCCCTCCGTCGCTGACCTTCATGAAGATCTGCTCTCGGGGGGCAGCCGTGACCCCCAGAAGGGCGTTGACGAAGGCGACCACTCCGTCATCCACCCTGCGGCCCCACGCCGCCGCGAGCGGAATCGCCCGCTGGATGTGGACGCAGGCGCCCCTCGACCAGATCCGCATCAGCTGGAAGGCGTCAAAGGCAGACAGCCCGCGCGTGCGGAGCGTCAGGAGCTCTCGGAAGTAGCTGTCCTGCTTCTGGAGGAAGGCCTCGCTGCAGGGGAGTGGCGCGGCGGCACCCGGGGCGACCCTGGCGCCGCCAGCCGGCGCTAGGCCGCCCTCGTCGAGGTCCTCCGGGACGGCAAAGTCCGTGAGCGGGACGTCCCTCCAGTCAGCGTCCACGTCGTGGTTTGTGCAGGCCAGGGTGGGCCCCGCCGCCTTGAGTTTCTGGACGCGGTACTGGGCGTACTCCGCAAACTCCGGCGGCAGGACAGCGCGGGGATCCGGGGACCAGATCTGGGTCTTGGACATCTTCAGCTTCATCCCGTGGGCTTCGATGCGGGCTCGCCAGGCATCCAAGCCGCGGAACACAGCGGCCGCGGTGCCCACGAAGTACGCGTCGTCCAAGAACGCCAGGCAATCCCCCTCGACGTCCACCGCACGCACGGCCATGCGACCGATGCTGAGAACATCCGCGGTGCCGACCGCGTAAAAGCCTGGACTCATCGGGCAGCCCTGGTCGAGGCCACGGATCTGGTCGACCAGCTGGGCAGGTTGGGACCCACCCCCCGCCACATGGCGTGTGCGAGCAGGGAGCCAGGCCTCCGCCAGCGGCGCCAGAGCGGGCACCTTGGAGCGCACGGCCTCCTTCACGAGGTCGCGGGGGATGTTGCTGAACGCATCCCCGAGGTCCACCGCCACCACCCACTTGCCTGGGCTCGAGTTGGCCATCGTGCAGAGGCGTCGGTGGAGGGCACCACATCCGTCCTTGGCCAGGCCAAACTGTTGGTCCCCCACCGCCGCCCGCATGTCCTTGTGGTGGACCTTGGCAGCGCTGCGGCCCACCATACGGCGGGTGACATTCCCACAGCCCAGGACTCGCACGTCCCCAGGGGTTGCCTTGGGGATGCCTGCGAGGCGCGCCGCCGTCAGGGCGGCTAGAGCCTCGGGAGGAAGGTCGCCGATGGCCAGGCGCGCCAGCGTGTTGGCCACCGCCTCCGCTCCGTCTTCGTCGTGCTTGAGCGGGGCCCAGTGCTCGTAGCGTCCTCCTCCAGGTCCCGCCCCGCCGCGGCGGGGGAAGCGGCCAAACTGACGCTTGAGGTGGTTGGCCACGCGGTGGTGGAGCTCTGCCGCGCCGTTGAGCTCGTGAGGGGGCGTGGCTGGCGGCATCGCCACGTCGGCTCCCGCCGCTGTGGGCCCCCCCCCCTGGCCCATGCGGGGCGGCCCCAGTGCCAGGGGGAGGGCCCCATTCGCCTGGGCGAGGCGCCGCAGGCTGCTGGGTGGTGCTGAAACTTCCTCACCACCGCCGCTGCATCCGCCATGTCACCCTGGGGCCACACTGCCGCTGCCGCCCGAGACATTTCGCCAGCTCGCGCGAGCTCGGTGACACGGCGAACGCGGGCCGCGACGTGGTCTTCGCGGCCCTTCGCGGTGACCGAGGTGCGCGTCTGGTCCTCCATGGAGAGCCAGGCCACATCCCATTGGCCGTCCTGAATCCACTGCAAAAGCTCCTGGAGACGCCCTCGTCGCGTCGTCGGGGTCGGGGTCGCGTTCTCGCTGAACAGCAGCCCATCCAACGACGAGAACACCTTCCACAGCCGCGTCAGCGTGCGCGACGCCTGATCATCGCTGCCCTGTCGGGCCTGCTCGATCGCTAGGCAGAGCCGCACCTTCACGTGGCTAACGGCGGCGGCCATGCTGTCGGGGATCATGGCCGCGGTGGGCGCGCCCTGTAGCAGGACGCAGTCCCACCCGATGGCGTCCCACCAATCCAGGTGGACAAACCCAATCTCGTGGTGCGCATCCTCGTCCGCCGCCTGATCGTCCAGGTAGTCGTCGCAGACGCCTGCTTCAAGCCCCCCGTCATCGTCCGCGTCCGCAGGGGCGTCGAGTGGCGGCTGCAAGATGTCCGCCGTGGACGGTGCCGCTGCCTCGGCTGCCACAAGGGGGGTCCCTCGCGAGCCTGGGCCACGCGCCCCTGGCGCGGCGGCGGCAGGGAGCCTCGGGGCGGCCCCAGCGCTCCCTGCCGCGCCATCTCCCTGGGAGGGAGGAGTGGGCGCCTGGCCTTCGACCGTCTCCAGCAGGGGCAAGATGGGGCCACCTCGGGCCTCCAGGGCTGCTGTGAGGCGTTCCCTGTCACCCTCGGGGAGCTGCGTGTAGCCCACCATCGCCGTCGCTGGTGGTAGGGGGCCATCCACGCAGGCCATGTGGAACCCCTTCTTGCCCGCGTGAGCCCGGGAGCCCACGGGGCGCGTCACGGCGCCTGCCACGCGCCATTCGCCCGCCTCGAAGCCTCCCATGCAGCGGGTACAGTGGGCCTTCTTGCCGCGAGTCGCCTGGGCGCTGACGCACCAGCGAGTGATCCGTCCTCCCGTCATGCGAAGCCGCCGCTGCGCCGGCAGGCCCTCGCTGTCCCGCATGTGGACGTCGATGCTGCCGTCCACTGGGATGTCTACAGCGTTTGCATCGGCCGATGCGCGTGCGGCAGCGGAAGCGCACGGGGCGGCCCCAGCACCTCCGCTGCCCACTGCGGCTGCCAGCGCACCGCCTTCACCTCGGGCCGCCGCGACGTTACTCCCAGCCACTCGAGCCCCTGCACCTGCGTCCGCGGCGCCGCCAGCGGCCGCCGCCATCCCAGGACGTCCCTTCAGGGCAAGGAAGAGTGCGCGTAACGGTGAGGGCGCGAGGAAAGGAAGGGTGGCTGCCACCCGCGGTTTGAGGGCAGCAGTAGCTCCCCCGCCCACAGGCTCCCCAAAGCCGTGGGGGGACTACAAATACTACTACTACGACTACGAATACTTACTACTTACTACTTACTACGTACTACTTACTACTTACTACTTACTACTTACTACTTACTACTACTTACTACTACTGCTACTACTACTACTACTACTACTACTACTACTACTACTACTACTAATGCTACTGCTACTGCTACTGCTACTGCTACTACTACTCTACTACTACTACTACTACTACTACTACTACTACTACTACTACTACTACTACTACTACTACTACTACTACTACTACTACTACTACTACTACTACTACTACTACTACTACTACTACTACTACTACTACTACTACTACTACTACTACTACTACTACTACTACTACTACTACGACTACTACTACTACTACTACTACTACTACTACTACTACTACTACTACTACTACTGCGACTACTACTACGACTACAGCGACTACTACTACTACCACCACCACCACTACTACTACTACTACTACTACTACTACTACTACTATTACTACTACTACGAACTACGACTACGACTACGACTACGACTAGACGACTACTACTACTACTAACTTACTACTACTAACGACTAACTACTACTACTTACTACTACTACTACTACTACTACTACTACTACTATACTACTACTACTCTACTACCTACTACTACTACTAATAAACTACGACTAACTACGACTACGACTACTACTACTACTAACACGACGAACGCGACTACTACGACGACGATACTACTATACTACTAACTACTACTACCTACTACGACTACGACTACGACTACCTACTACTACTAACTACACTACTATTTCTACTACTACTACTACTACTACTGCAAACTACTACTTACTACTACTACTACTAACTACTACTACTACTACCACTACCTACCTACTACTAACTACTACTACTACTACTACTCTACTACTACTACTACCACTACTACTACTACTACTAACTAACTACTACTACTACTATACTACTATACTACTACTACTAATAATACTACAGCTACAGCTAACACTACTATTACTACCTTACTACTACTACTACTACTACTACTACTACTACTACTACTACTATACTCTACTGCTACTACTACTACTACTACTACTACTACTACTACTACTACTACTACTACTACTACTACTACTACTACTACTACTACTACTACTACTATTACTACTAAGGCAAAACGTGGCCTATGCTACCGGATTCTGAGGACCCCCCGGGATTCCATGGCATTTCCTCTGGATTCGGCAGGATTCATTGGCATTCCTTGGGGTTCTTTTGGACTTCCCAATATTCCAGGAGATCTCACTGGATTCCTTCGGATTCGTACATATTCCCCAGGACCTCTCAGGGTGCATCGTGGTTTCTTGGGGCCTGCGTCGGTTCCTCAGGATCTCCCAAGGTTCCTGCGTCCCTTGGAGCCATCTTGGACGCTCCAGCCCCTCGCGGAACGCCCCCCTCCAGACCTGGGGAGGGGTAGGGGGAGAGGGGGACCCCCCTCTCCGAAGGGGAAGATGATGGTTTAGCAGACGGAGCTCCCCAAAGGGCTGGTGGGACTATTTCTTGTGATCCCCGTCCGTGTTTTGAAAGCCACCCAAGTATATTGCATCGCCTTGGTATTAAGGACGAGGATGAGGAGGACGAGGACAGGGTGGATGAGGAGGACGAGGACAGGGTGGATGAGGCTTCGGACGAGGACCGCCGTCGTTGTCGCCGCCGCCGCCGTCGTCGTCGTCGTCGTCGATGTCGGTGTCGTCGTCCCGCCCCCGCGCGCCGCCTGGCGTGCCCGCCCGGTGGGAGGGGTAGGGAGGTAGAGGGACATTGGCGGGACGCTGGGCGGAGGACGAGGCCGCCGAGGACGACAATGATGATGATGACGATGATGACGACGACGACGATGATGATGATCGTGATGATGGTGAGGATGATGATGACGATGATGATGCGGATGATGATGATGACGATGATGAGAAAGTTGATAAGTATTGTGATGGTCATGATGACGATGATGATGATGACGACGACGTGGGTGTGATGGTCATGATGACGATGATGATGATGAAGATGAGGTGGACGAGGATGCTGATGATGATGAGGAGGAGGAGGAGGACGATGAGGGTGGGGATGACGAGGATGACGAAGGCGACGATGCGGAGGACGAGGATGAGGAGGACGACGACAGGGTGGATGAGGAGGACGAGGACAGGGTGGATGAGGAGGACGAGGACAGGGTGGATGAGGCTTGGGACGAGGACGGTCGTCGTCGTCGTCGTCGCCGCCGCCGCCGCCGCATCCTCCAGAGGAATTCCTTAATAATCTATTTGTTTTTGAACAGGAATTCAATAGGAAAGGGTCGGGTCCCAGCCGCCAGAGGAAATCCTTAATAATCGACTTGCGTTGGAGTAGGAATTCAATAGGAAACGGTCGAGTCCCAGCCTCCAGAGGAATTCCTTAATAACCCAATTGTTTTCGAAAAGGAATTCAATAGGAAATGGTCGAGCCCCAGCCTCCAGAGAAATTCCTTAATGATTTATTTGCTTTTGAAAAGGAATTCAATAGAAAATGGTCGAACCCCAGCCTCCAGAGAAATTCCTTAATCATCTATTTGCTTGTGAATAGGACTTCAACAAGAAACGGTCGAGTCCCAGCCTCCAGAGGAATTCCGTCATAAGTTATTTGTTTTTGAATAGGAATGCAATAGGAAATGGTCGGGTCCCAGCCGCCAGAGAAAATCCTTAATAATCGATGTGCTTTGGAATCGGAATTCAATAGGAAATGGTCGAGTCCCAGCCTCCAAAGGAATTCCTTAATAATCTATTTGTTTTTGAATAGGAATTCAATCGGAAAGGGTCGAGTCCCAGCCGCCAGAGGAATTCCTTAATAATCTATTCGTTGTTGACTAGGTAGGAATTCAATAGGAAATGGTCGAGTGCCAGCCTCCAGAGAAATTCCTTAATAAGCTATTTGCTTACGAATAGGATTCCAATAGGAAATGGTCGAGCCCCAGCCTGCAGAGGAATTCCTGAATAATCCATGTGCGTTCGATTGGGAATTCAATAGGAAATGATCGAGTCCCAGCTTCCAGAGGAATTCCTTAATAGTTTATTTGTGTTTGAACAGAATATCATTAGGAAATGGTCGAGTCCCAGCCTCCAGACCAATTCCTTAATAATCTATGTGCTTTTGAATCGGATGTCAATAGGAAATGGTCGAGTCCCAGCCTCCAGAGGAATTCCTGAATAATCTATGTGTTTTTGAATCTGACTTCAATCGGAAACAGGCTTACGAAGAGTATGACTCATTCCCAACCAGCCTGTGGTGGTGGGTCCTCGTTTTGAAGAGACGGCGCCCCGCGTTCCTCTTCTCCTCCTCCTCCCCCTCCCCCCTCCTCCCATCATCATCATCATCACCATCAGCATCATCATCATCATCATCATCATCATCATCATCGTCATAATCATCATCAGCATCATCACCACCGAGTTCGGCACACCCCTCACACGCTTCGTGGCCCCATAGGGAGCTCCACCGAAGGCCCCAGTGGCAGGGTCCGCATGCCTCCCCGCCACTCATTTCGGCACACCCCTCACACGCTTCGTGGCCCCATAGGGAGCTCCACCGAAGGCCCCAGTGGCAGGGTCCGCATGCCTCCCCACCACCCATGTCGGCACACCCCTCACACGTTTCGTGGCCCCATAGGGAGCCCCACCGAAGGCCCCAGTGGCAGGGTCCGCATGCCTCCCCACCACTCATTTCGGCACACCCCTCACACGTTTCGTGGCCCCATCGGGAGCTCCACCGAAGGCCCCAGTGGCAGGGTCAGCATGCCTCCCCACCGCCCATTTCGGCACACCCATCACACGCTTCGTGGCCCCATAGGGAGCTCCACCAAAGGCCCCAAGCCCTGCAGGTTCCCGCATGCCCCCCAACCACCAAAACACATTTCGCACACGTGACCCTCACAGACGGTTTCGTGGCCCCAGAGGGAGCTCCACCGAAGGCCCCAGTGGCAAGGTCCCGCATGCCCCCAACCCCACCACTCATATTCGGGTTCGGCACACAAGAACCCCTCACACTTTCGTGGCCACATAGTGGCCACATAAGAGCTCCACCGAAGGCCCCAGTGACAGGGTCCGCATGCCTCCCCACCACCCATTTCGGCACACCCCTCACACGTTTCGTGGCCCCATAGGGAGCTCCACCGAAGGCCCCAGTGGCTGCGTTCGCATGCCTCCCCACCACTCATTTCGGCACACCCCTCACACGTTTCGTGGCCCCATAGGGAGCCCCACCGAAGGCCCCAATGGCAGGGTTCGCATGCCTCCCCACCACCCATGTCGGCAAACCCCTCACACGCTTCGTGGCCCCATAGGGAGCTCCACCGAAGGCCCCAGTGGCAGGGTTCGCATGCCTCCCCACCACCCATTTCAGCACACCCCTCACACGTTTCGTGGCCCATAGAGAGCTCACCGAAGGCCCCAGTGGCGGGCCCGCTTGCCACCCCACCACCCATATCGACACACCCCCACACGCTTCGGGCCCCATAGGGAGCCCCACCGAAGGCCCCAGTGGCAGGGTCCGCATGCCTCCCCCGCACCCATTTCGGCACACCCCTCATACGCTTCGTGGCCCCATTGGGATTTCCACTGAAGGCCCCAGTGGCAGGGTTCGCATGCGCCCCCGCACCCATTTCGGCACACCCCTCACACGCTCCGTGGCGCCATAGGGAGCTACACCGAAGGCCCCACTGGCTGCGTTCGCATGCCGCCCCCACACCAATTTCGGTGCACCCCTCACACGTTTCGTGGCCCCACAGGGAACTCCACCGAAGGCCCCAGTGGCTGCGTTCGCATGCCGCCCCCACACCAACTTCGGTGCACCCCTCACACGTTTCGTTGCCCCATAAGGAGCTCCACCGAAGGCCCCAGTGGCAACGTTCGCATGCCGCCCCCACACACATGTCGGCACACCCCTCAAACGGTTCGTGGCCCCATAGGGAGATCCACCGAAGACGGTACTCACACCAGCATTACTCACAACTGCATATGGTTGGGTCCTTCGCCAATCTAATTGTGTTTCCCGCAGGCGTCGCTCCCGAACCCGAAACCGAACCCGAACCCTTACCCTTTTACCATTCATTCAAACCTGGTAACAC
>CAUYUJ010020654.1:141618-152913 GCA_963575745.1 Prorocentrum cordatum | reverse complement strand
TCCTCCTCCTCCTCCTCCTCCTCCTCCTCCTCCTCCTCCTCCTCCTCCGTCTCCTCCTCCTCATCCACCCCCTTGCCCCCCAACACTTGTGCTGGCGGTGGTGGAAGACAGGCCCCTCACTGGAGGGCCTGTCAGCAGGCCCACAGTGTCGTCCGCCAAGCCACTGTGCACACCTGCTCCAAGGGCTCCCAACTTCGCGCTTCGCGCTGCGCGAAGCGCTAAGTGCGAGTGATTTCGCGCTCTCGCGCCACCTCACAGGTGAGAAGAGGAGGATGAGGAGGAATCGGAGCTGAACCGCGAAGCGCGAAGCGCGAATAACTTCGCGCCCTCGAGGGCGCCCTTTTTTCCCTTGATCGTCGGCAACGATCGCGACGCCGTCGCTCTTCCACACCGAGGGGCGGCGCGAGGAGGGGGGGGGGCTTCCGAGAGGACGGGGAGCTTCTAGAACGGCGGGGGCCTCTTGAGAAGCCTTCTGAAAGCCTCGGGGCCTGCCAATGAAGCCCCCAATGCCTTCTTGGAAGCCCCCCGCCTCCGCACTCCGACTCCGGAGCAGGCTTGCCCCAGCCGATGCCGGCCGCCCTACTCGACGGGGCCGCTGCCGTCGCCATGCCCGCCGCCGGCCCACGGAGGCGCTCCCAGGTTCTCCGCGCTGCCCCCGCGGCGCTGCACGGCCCAAGAACGTGGCCACGAGGCTGCCCGAGCGCACACGCCGACACGGCCGCCGACGGGCTCCAGCCTGCGCTGGAGCATCTCCCTCCAAGGGGATTGCTCTGCACCACAGCGGAGGCCAGTCCACGAGGAGACCTTCCACACGAAACCCAACCCTTAAGACCCCAAGGGCCATCGATTTCTGGTGTGGGAGCGTCGCGCCTGCCACAGCAAGACCGTCGAAACCCAAGAAACCCAGGGCACCCTGAAGGGAAGCAGGGTGTCGACCGCCGCCTCTCCACGTGCGACCGCTGGCTAAGAGAAGTCATTCCACTCTCGGATCCCTCGACCCAGTGGTTCAAAGACGGGGTCCTGAGGGAGGGGGTCCTCAGGTCGAGGTGCCTCCAGGGATGTGAAGATCTACCCTTGGGACCCCTTCCTGTCCTCCGGGCCCCAATCCCTCAGGACCCCATTTTCTGAGCCACCGAGATGCGCTGGAGGCGCAGCGCGGCGCGCAGACTGCCTGGAGGCCCCCGCGCGGGCGCGATGCGGCGCTCCGCGGCCTCGGCGCTCCTGGGCCTCTGGTTGCCGGCCGGCACGGAGCGCGCTCCGGGCAGTGGCATGACCACAGAAGCTCGGCGGTCCGCGCAGATTTCTCGGATCGTCGCCGGGGAGGAGGAGGAGGAGGAGGAGGAGGAGGAGGAGGAGGAGGAGGAGGAGGAGGAGGAGAGAGGGAGGAGGAGGAGGAGGAGGAGAGGAGGAGGAGGAGGAGGAGGTAGGGAGAGGGAGGAGGGAGGAGGGAGGAGGGAGGAGGGAGGGGAGGAGAGGAGGGAGGAGGGAGGAGGGAGGAGGGAGGAGGGAGGGAGGACCCTGCTTGCTCCCCCATTACACGCAAGCGTCGGACAAACCCATATCTGCCTCGATGTAGTGGATCGTAGGTGCCCCGCGGCGGATCTGGGCCATGTGCGAGCAGTTCATGTGCGAGTAATTGAACGCGCTTGTCTGGGACAGCCCTCCGTCTGGTGAGTGTGGGATGTTCTTCTGGCCTACCCTCTGGCGCTTCACGTCGTTGCCCGGGCCAGCCCGCCTGGGTAATGGTAGCGTACGGAGGGGACACCTCGCTCTTGGGACCCCATCCCTCAAACCAACATGGGGGAAAAAGGCGCCCCGAGGGAAATGGGCCCTAGCTAGGGGGCCACATGCGAACCCTACCCCTACCCCCCACGATTTTTGAGGGGGAGGGTGGGGTTCGCATGTGGGGTAGGGGTAGGGTTCGCATGTGGCCCCCTACTAGCACCCGTGGCCCCCCCCAGGACGAGCTCTTCGCGAGCCGCTTCCCGACAGCCCCAGGGGCCCCGTGAAGGGCCCCGAAGGCCCGGGAGCACGGGCGAAGCCCACCCGAGGACCCATTGCTCGGGGGCCCGCTCCCAGAGGTTCCCTCGGAACCCGCGGCCCCCACGGCGACCATCCTCAGACCACCGAGTCGAGGGCCTCGTAGTCGACAACCCGCCCCGCCCAATTCCCCCTACTACGAAGCCCTCGACTACGAGGACCTCATTCATCGACTACGAAGCCAATTCGAAGCCCTACTACGAGGCCTTCGACCCCCAACTACGAGGCCCTCGACTACAAGGCCCTCGAGGAGCCGCGGCCGACAAGGGCGAGCCTCGGCCGCGTAGTCGCGCTTCTGGGAGGCGGCGCCCATGGACTTGTCGCACCAACCCTGGGCCACGGCGCGCCGGGGAGCGCGCGGGCGGGCCGCCGCTCCCTCTCCGCTGCTGCCGTCGGCCTGCGCGGCCCGTCTCCATTCTGTGCTCCAGCTGCTCCTGTCCTGTCCTCCTCCTCCTCCTCCTCCTCCTTCTCCTCCTCCTTCTCCTCCTCCCCCTCCACCTCCCCCACCTCCTGTTCCTCCTCCTCCTCCTCCTCCTCCTGCTCCTCCTCCTGCTCGCTCCTCCACCCTCCTCCTCCTCCTCCTCCTCCTCCTCCTGCCTCCTCCTCCTCCTCCCTCCTCCTCCTCCTCCTCCTCCTCCTCCTCCCTCACCCCCTCCTCCGCCACCTCCTGCTTTTCCTCCTTTTCCCCTCCCCCCCTCCTCCTCCTCCTCCTCCTCCTCCTCCCCTCGTCTTCCTGTTCCTCCTCCTTCCTCCTCCTCGTCTTTATGTTTCTCCTCCTCCTCCTCCTCCTCCTCCTCCTCCTCCTCCTCCTCCTCCTCCTCCACATCCTCCTCTTATACTCACCCACCCCTCCTGCTACTGATGCCGCGGTTGAGCGTTCATGGTTTTTCCTGCACCTGCCCTGGTGCCTTTCCCCTCAGCCTCGTGGGCACCCAAGGCGTCCATAGATGCCCCCGACGAGAACCAAGATGGCACAGGCAAGCTGGCAAGAGGCTCCTGTACCGAAACATCCGCGAAAATATTGTGGTTGGCAACAAGGCCTAATGGGGCAAGTCCCGGTGTTCTGCTCCACGGCTGCCCAGCCTTGTTTCACTGCGTGTTCCCGCGCTTCTTTGATCAACGCGACTCACATGGGCATCGCTGATGGATTGGCCGGTGGACATACTTTTTCTTTTACAGCCGCAGGCGGAAGCGCCGGCGGCGGCGGGTCACCGTCGGGCTGCGGCCGTGACGAATTCGCCGGGCGCGCGCGGGGGCCGCGGATCAGGCGGCGGTGCAAGCTGCAGCCCAGGGCGTCCGAAGGGAAACAGCAACCCAGGAAGCAGGGAGGACGCAGCCAAAATGGCGCGACGCACACCCCCAGTCAAGGATCGCGTCGGTCGACGATCACACGGCAGTGGGGATCTGACTCCGGGCAAGAAGTGCGTCAATAGCCCAGGGTGTCTGTCGGGTATGAGCGAGACCGTAGGCAAGAGAGCTGACGCCGTCCAGCAGGGAGAAGGGACTCTGACAGCGCCAGCGAACCGTCGCAGCTTCAGAGTACGCATCCACGTGGCTGAAAAGGCACGCCTGAAGTCATTACAACCGGAGTCAACCCTCACACCAACTGCGGAAGAATGCGTTCGCACGCGAAAGATCAACGACATGATGTGACGCAGTGCAAAGGTACACCTGCTCCCGACCTTGGCGAGAGAACCGACGGCATCCGAGGTGACAGGGCGTGTACCAGGAAGCAACTAAGTGGCATAACAAAGAGCGGCTCTCCAGGAGACTCTGAAAGACCAGAAGGAGGAAATAGCGCTCTGAGAAAGCTGTGCTGTCGCATACCCACTGCAGCACAAGCAATCGTAGTCACGAAGAAGCCCAGGAAGTGACCGCTCACGAGGTGAGCGTGGGAGCGACGATGGGATGACGCCAGTGCGCACGGATCCCTGCGGCGAGCGGTGCACCACTAGCCACCGGGGTAGCCCGCCTGGGCCAACCGCTGCCAGACAGTGGTAAGTCATGCACGGGAGCGCGCCTGCAACTCAGAGTCCGAGTGCGGCCGCAGCGGACCGGGTGGGCATCCCAGCCGACGCAGCGGGGCGAACCACGTCACAAGACCGCCTGAGCAACGATGAGACCCACTGACGATGAGTCCAAGCCCAGGGTCGCTCCCAGGGAAGGCGGAGAAGCACGGCTGAAGGCCGTAGTATCTTAGCCACCCAGGAAGCAGGGAGGACACTGCCAGGTGGCGCGACGCACACCCCCAGTCAAGGATCGTGTCGGTCCGACGATCACAAGGCAGTGGGGATCTGACTCCGCGCAAGGAGTGCGTCAGTAGCCCAGGGTGTCTGTCGGGTATGAGCGAGACCGTAGGCAAGAGAGCTGACGCCGTCCAGCAGGGAGAAGGGACTCTGACAGCGCCAGCGAACCGTCGCAGCTTCAGAGTACGCATCCACGTCGCCCAGGGTCGCTCCCAGGGAAGGCGGAGAAGCGCGGCTGAAGGCCGTAGTATCTTGGGGTGCCCAGGGAGTGAGAGCACGGCTCTGAGGGTGACGAGGCGAAGCCATCTCTGATCCGGTCACAGAAACGTGGGCCGGGGCGCGCCTGGCAAGGTGAAACCAGCTACAGCGGGGCTGGGGCCACTATGACTACACGCAACACGACCGGGTGTTGCAATGCAGACGGTATTGCTGGTACACACACTTGGGTCCAAAGGCAGAAGTGCACGTACCAGGGAGGGCGGCTGAAAGCCGCCAAACGAGTATCGTGTCTGCAGCGCAGCTGAAGGCCGCTGTACTTGAGTGAGAACCCAGGGGTGAAAGTGCGACTCAAGACTGAGACGAGGCGGGGCACTGCGTCGGTCAAGAAGCCGCACGGCCGGGGACGGGATCCGCCAGGGCCAGAAGTGAGAACAACTACAGCGGGGCCGAGGGCCAACTAAGGTCTGCACGCAGCACTCCCCCGCGCTGCAATGCAGATGGTATTGCTGGTCAACACACTTGGGTCCCAAGGCAGGAAGTGCGTGTACCAAGGAGGGCGGCAGCAAGGCTGCCACACGGGTTGAGAGAGCACACGGAGGCAGCTGAAGGCTGCGCGAAGTGTGAAACTCGGACGTTACACCTGCTCCTCTAGGGGATGGGATGGGTGGGAGGGGACCTCAGTCGCCCCATCGTTGCCTTTTTTCCCCACGATCGTCTGGTCTGCCGCCGCCACGCTTGCCTCCTGACTGCCACCGGTCGTCGTGCCAGCCAGCGCTCCAGTCACTCTGCCAGTTGTCCCAGGCGTCCCAGGAGCTCGTCGCCCGCTCGCGCCAGCTGCTCTGCTGGTGGTTGCCCTTGCCCGTGTCGTCGGGCCAGGTGTGGCGCAGGTATTCGGCCCGCACCGTTGCCCAATCGATGTGGAAGTTGAACCTCTTGTCCATCAAGTAGGCATTGTATGCACAACCCTTCCAGTCATCCAAAAACTTGTTGATGGTCGCGTCCGAGTGCAGCCTAGGGTCCGACTTGGGCCCCCTGGTCCCAGGGATCCGGATGCCTTGTGTGTAGGCCGTCCACAGAGCACAGAATACTCCACCCAACTCCATTTGGTGCCTGGTGATGCGCTTGGCGGGCAACTCTCCGCGGCGCTCCAAGTCCACGGAGCCCAACCAGGCCTTGTACATGGGGCCTCCATGGGCGTCGGTCAGCTGGTTGAGTGTGTGTCGCTCCGCTGATCGAGAGTAGGCAGGCCTATGGCCAGGTGCCTGAGGGTTGCGTAGTGGGGCGACGATCCTGCGCATTACCTCCGTCACGGGCAACTTCGTCGTGGTCTGGTCCCCTGCTCCCACTGGCGCTCTTCTCGGTGTTGGCTGTGCCACCCCAGGCAGCTATCGGGTCAGGGTCGGAGCTGGGTTCCATGCTGTCTGCCGTTGGGCTTTGCTGAGGCGTCTTGTCGCCGGGGCCATCGTCGTCAACTTCCGTGGCCGAGCCCGTGCAGGATCCAAGAAGAAGAGACTCTTGGGGGCCTCAGAAGTCGGCTGAATCCGCTTTTTCAGTGGGAGGGATTTCGTCTTCGCCATCCTCGTCTTTGGCAGCGTGGTCAGGCACATTCGGGATACCAAAACACGCGTCGTCGCCTGTCGTGCCCAAGGGGTTGTCTGCACCGGCCGCAGTAGAGGTGTTTGGTCTGTCCTCATTCATTGCCTGCACGTGCGACTCGGCAAGGGAGGTGATGGTTGCCGAGTCCAGGGCGTCGGCGCTGAGGCTGAGTAATAAAACTCGTCAGCGTGCCCATCTCGTGTCTGACGGGGATGAAACCACTCGCCGGGGCGAGGGCCACGGCGTGCTTCTCCCAGGACTCCTTGTGCTTTTCGCCGTTGGTGAGGTGGGAGACGACCCGCGCGGCGGCCAGTCGTTTGCCTTCCCAGGGCTGGTTGAGCGGGGAACAATCCTTCGATATGCATTCGCCGTGCGCCATCCTGAGAAACTCCGTCAACCGTCCGCCTGGCCAGGGGGCTTATTCGTTTTTAGGCTCTGGGATGCTGTCGTCGCGATGGCAGTGACAGAACTGTCGCCAGGTGTAGTCCAGCCCAGGGTGGAAGTCCCGGAGGTAGGTCACCAGGAGTCGCTGAACCACCGCGTCTCCGCTGCCCGATCCGCTCCTGGGGTCTTCTGGGCTGAGCGTGGGGTTGTTGACGTCCCAGCAGTCCAGGAGCGGCCCCTGCGGGACTGGCAGCTCTGGCAGGAGTTCCATGAGCTGCGCAAGTGTCCTGGGGGCTTGCTCGGCCGCGGGGGCCGCTCCACCCGAGGCGCTAGACCCAAGGAGGTTTGCCGCTCCAGTCTTGGTGAAGCGATCTGAGGCCTTGGCGTCAGCGCCAACCCATGGAAGGGATTTAACAATGTCCACTGGCACATCCGCTACTATCTGGCTGTTGAGCGTCGGGAGGACAGGGGCCTCGGCTGGGCACAGTGCCCTGTAATCTCTGTCAAGGATGCGGTCCAGGGTTGCAGGCCCGATGCTCCATACGGGGACCAGGCAACGCCGGCAGCACCAAGTGGCGTTCCAGTTGCGCCCCCACCAGGCTACGGCTCGCCGCTCGATGGGGGGCAGCCCAGCTTGCTCGGGAACTCCGACCCCCTCCTTTGGCTTCCATATGAAGCAGCCCAGGGGAGGTGCTCCAGTATTCCAGACCAGGAGCGGTGCCCCTGGGGGGCATGTGTCGCACCGTGCGGAGTAGACTTTGTTTTCCGCAGCTTTAAGGCCGAACCGCTCATCCCTGACCCGTAGGATGGGAATGGTGGTGTTGGCGCGCTCAGGGATTTGCATGCCCGTCGGCGTCATGATGAGGTCCGACAGCGATCTCGCGTCTGCCTGGGGGCTGCATCCAAAGCCGAGTGGGAGGTGACCCAGGGAGGGGAGGGCATCCGCCTTTTTGTCGCTTGCGGCACCGATCCTCTGCTGCTCGTGTTCCTTGACCTTGTCCGCTACTGTTGCACTGGTTGGTGCTGGGATGCCCTGGTCCTCCAGGTGTCGGATCCAGCAGATCTCGCAGTGCCGCCCCATGTTTGCACCGTCGAGGTAGGCCAGGGGCCGGTTCTGCGCTACCATCAGGCGTGTGTCGTCGGATATCCACGTGCCTTCTGTGGAACGTAGCTGGTCCTTGCCGCACCTGTCGCACTTGAACCTGCCGTGTTTCTGCTCAGCTGTCAGCCTGTCGTCGGGAATGCGCGGAGGGCCCTGCTCGGTGCCTGGAGCAGGGGCGGACGGCAGGGGGGCGTTCAGATCGGTGTTGGGTAGCGCGAATCCGCCGCCGATGTAGGCGGGCCGCTCACCGATCGTCGTCACCCAGGGAGGTGTCTGAGCCCGCGAGCGCGACATGAAGCGCGCACACCGAGCAGCGGTGCGTACCCAGGGAGGCCAGAGAGGCGGCTGGGACGATCTTCTCATGGACGAGCATCGGCGCCTTCAGCTGAAAGTCCTGTCGGTCCATTTCACTGCAGGTCTGCGGGCAGCCAGCTGCCCGCGCGTCAGGGCGGTGGTGCGCCACTGCTACGAGCTTGGAGATGTGGGGCAGGATTGCCTCGATGCGGCCGTGGAAATCGGCCAGATCGTCCAGCGTGAGTCCCCAGGTGCTTGCGAAGTCGTGCCGGAACCCTCGGTGCGCCTCTTGCCATGGGGCACAGATGCCCAGGATGGCTTCGATCACATCCCCAGCCTGCTCTGCGCGAGGGAAAGGCCACAAGAACACACACGGCTCGCGGAGCATTAGCATCATGGCGACCAAGAGCGACCGGGTCTTGCTGGATTCCATGGGGAGGCCATCTGTGTCTTTAATTCCCTTCCGGAACTGGACCCAATCTGGATCGACGGGGGCGCCGCTGAGGATCTCCTGCAGGCCAGCCATCCCAGGGTGCTTCCTGCGCCTGCAGCAATCCTTGGTTGCTGCACTCCACGCCTGGGGAACCTGCCGAAAAAGTCCCTTGGGGGTGCACTGGCGCCGGCCGCGGAGCGTTACACGCCGCCCCCTGACGCGCGGCACCGGGGGGAGGGAGTCGTCGTGCACTGCGTGGTTTGCGCCCTCCCAGGGAGCGCCAGGGCCGAGTGGCCACGCGATGACTGCCCAGAGCATGTTGTAGACCAGATTGGTCGCGTCAAGACCCAGGGACATGTCGAACAGGAAGCCCAGGTGCGACCAAGCCTTGCGGTCGAGTCTGCCAGGTTGTCGCGGCGTTTCAGCCAGCGAGAACTCGTGCGGGCGCAGTCCCGCCACCAGACAGATGAGCACGCTGAAGGCAGGAGTCGAGAGGATCTCGTTGAGGCCGGCAGAGATGAGCTTGCCCGGGGAGTCCCAGTCGAAGTCCTCGGCCAGCGGGGTGTTGTAGCGCTCGGCGAAGCCGTTCGCCTGGGCGTCGCGGGCTTTCCTCTTGGCCGCGTCGAGCTCATTGCGCCCGTCCTCTTCCTTTGCATCGCAGCTCCAGGCGACGGGGGGCGGTGCCCAGGTGGCGAGGTCGGGCAGTGGGTCAAATCTCTCGTCTATGACCAGGGACCCCCTGTGGCCGGCAGGTCCGCCGCCCCCGAATCGGACCCAGAGGCGGGTCAAGCGCCCGTATTCAGAGAGCACGCGCAGCTGGGACCAGGTGGCATTGGCGAACATGCGCCCGTCCCCCAACATCAGGATGTTCCGCTTGGCCCTAGTGATTGCCACGTTCAGGCCCTTGGCGTCGTCGACAAAGCCCCAATTGTGCTTCCCGTTGCGCCTGGTGGTCAGCACGATTGCGATGTCTGCCTCACCACCCTGGCTGGAGTCGATGGTAGTGAGCTTGAGGGCCCCACTTTTCATGTGCTTACCTGCAACCTGCCTGAGTCCAGGGAAGGCAGAGCCGACGGCTGTGTGGGCGTTATGATCCTCCCGAAAGACGGTTTCCCATCGGTGATTGTCTACCACATGCTCTTGGGGGTCAGCTCCAGGGCCAGGGACGTCTTGTCCGCCGCGAACAACACTGCCTTTCCCCTTGCCTGATTTCCCTTTCTTGCCACCCTTTGAGTTCCGAAGGACACCGCAGAGGTGGCGGGGGCCTTGTGGCCAGCCGTCCGTGAGGATGGCCGTCTGGAGCTGGTAGCCAACGACGATTCTGACGGCGGTGCCTTTCTCGAGCTCGGGCAAAAGTGCCCGCGCGATGTCCATGGCCTGCGCTGCCTCGGGGAAATTGGCGCAGCCTGGCTGGAGGCCAGACGTTACTTCCCAGGAGGGTGTGTCGACCAGCAGGAAACGGTGCTTGTCTCCGTTTTGCGGAGGATCTAACTGCTTGAGGGGCGCGCAAAGGTCGGCCTCGTTGGAACCGGTGAGTTTGGCCAGTTCGGTCAGTCGCCGGGGTTCCCAGGGTGTGATGTCTCTCCATGGGATAGCCTTCAACGACGGGCCTGTCCCTGAGCGGGTCCATGATGCCAGTCGTCATACCCTTGCCGTAGTAAGCTGCGTTCGGAAAGGCGGGTAGATGCGGACGCATGCGGTAGCAGACGGACAGGTGGACCACAGCCGTATCTTGGCCACGGAGTGCGTGAAACATCCTGTCAAATATGCTGACACAGAGTCCCAGGTCGTTGGCAAGCTTGGAGAGAAACGTAGGGGGCAACTGATTCGGGTCGCCGACCAGTACCAGGGCTCCGCCGCTGTTGACCAAGTTCACCATGGACATTAGCGCATGAAGCTCCGTGGCCTGCCCAGCTTCATCGATCACCAGGAGGACGATGTGAGGACTGTCTTTCTGTCCGAGGGTTTCGGCCGCATCGTGTGTGGACATGATCACCATGGCATCTCGAAGCAGGTTGGCCTTGTAGGGCCTGAAGTCCGGGCTCTTGTCCCCATCCTGAACGGGAACTCTCCATGGGCGTTCTTGTAGTGGCCCTCTGGTGTCAGGTCAACGCGCCCCTCGTTGACACGCTCCTTCCTTGCCAGGCGCACGAATTTCCCAGGGAACCCCGTGTCGGGATCGAGACGACGCTGCTGATGCGCTTCGGACATTGCCAGGGCGGGCTGGTCTACCGCCGTGTTCGAACCGGCTGCCAACGCGACTGCTTGTCCCAGACGTAAGCAGCATCCCCACATGTCCAGGCAACCGACGGAAAAGGTGGTCTTGCCTGTCCCGGGGGGCCCGTGCACTAGTACGGCGTGGTGATGCAAGGTGGCCTGAAGGGCCCTGATTGCGTCGTTGTTTGGCTTGTGCTTGTCCACCCTTTCGCGGAAGGTCGCCAGACTGGGTGTGGCGCGCACCCTCTGGAAGACCGACCCCGTCGAGTCCGAGATCTCATCGTCACCGGTGGAGATACGCGAAGCGCCAAGAAACTGAGGCGAAGAGGGGCGTGCCCACACGGTCGGGGATCGGTTTCGGCGTTGCCCCCCCTTCGATCCTCGAGCCTCGAATCTCGACGTCGACGGCGACGGCGACGATGGCGACGATGGCGACGACGACGACGACTGAGGCGGCAGCGGTGGCGACGGCGGCGGCGACAACGACGGTCGCACACAGCCTGGGCCCCCCGGGGGGGTCTGGCGGAGTGCGCCGCGCGGGCAGGTCGGGGCGGCCCGGGGCGGCCTTCTGCGTGGCCTCGTTGGACGCCTCCTTCAGGAGGCGCTCGATGAGCTCCTGCGAGGACGCGTCGGACGGGCGCCCAGCACAGCGTGCACTCCTCCTCCTCCACCTCCTGCTCCTCCTCCTCCTCCTCCTCTTCTTATGCTTCTAAGTATTGTTAATGTTGTTCGTATATTGGTTGTAAGTGTTAACTGATCGTATT
>CAUYUJ010020654.1:119118-136618 GCA_963575745.1 Prorocentrum cordatum | reverse complement strand
ACTGGCAAGCGCCTCGCGCATCATGTACAAGTCGGCGGTGGGCAAGTTCATGTTTCGAACGGACGGGCTGAACCATCCAGGGTTGTCAGCGGTCCCGCATACGCCCTTGCAGTCCATGGACATGTCCTTCTCGGCTGGGCTGAAGGCGTTCTTGTGCAACCTGTCGTGGGAGTCGAACGGCGCCGAGTGCATCTTCACGGGCTCGTACTTGTGCTTCTCAATCAACTCGCTCTCCAAGACCGTGCCCATCAACCTCGCAGGGCGCCTGAACTTCCTGCGTGGGACGGGGGCCGACGAATTGGCCTGGTAACCGTTAATGTCCTCAATGACGTGGGTGGCGATGCACTGCAAGGCCCGATCACGGATCATCTTCTGGAGGTCCTGGTGGGGGCGGTAGTCAACGTCTGCAAGGGCAGCGATGATCTGCTTGTTAGAAGTTAGCTCGAACTGGTGCCGCGATAAGATAGCCTCGTCAACATTCGTCTTGCCATCGTAGATCATGTACCCGTTCTTGGCGACCAGGTCCTGGCGGAAGGCGTCGATGACTCTCTCTTGGCAGCCGCGGTCCTCCACGCAGACACCGAACATCTTCCCAGGCCAGCCGTGCATCCACAAGCCGCGAACGAACAGCTCCGTAACGCACCCCACGCACAACTGCCCAAAGTAGTACGCGAACTCATCCTCCACCACCGCGTCCATGGAGGCGTCGTTCAGGAGGTGGCCGAGGCTGTAGTCTGGGCTGGCGGGTACCATGAACTCTGCAGACGCGAGCGCGTGAACGTTGAGCAAGAGCTTGGTGTTCTCGCAGACGAACTTGGCGTAGTCCCCAGTGGCCATGCGGATGATCCGCCCCGAACAAGCATTGACAGACCGACAGCTCCGATTCTGCTCCGTGTGGTAGTCGTCCAGCGGCTTGGTGGTTGCCACGATGCAGTTGATCAAGCGTCGATCGTCATCGTTGGACAGCGTCATGATGGAAACCGCGCCCGCGTTGGCGCAACAAGCCCGCAAAGACTTGTCTTCGAACGTGACCTTCCGCTGGGCTGTTGGGCCATCGGCCGCCGCGGCGCCGTCACCAGCGCCGACGCGGGCCCGAAATGCAGTGACGAACCCCTTGCCGTTGAGCATGTCCGTCTCTAGTGCCAGCAAGGTGCGCTCGAAAAGGTGCACCGCCCAGTACCCTTTGTTCTTCTTGCAAGCGTGCAATGCTGCCCCAAACCGACACATAGCGATGCGACGGCCAACGGGGTGGTTCAACCGACTCTTCAGGAAGTCCCGCAGCTCCTCCTCCAGGGGCCGCTCGCGCGGGAAGGCGCAGATCTGGGCACCCTCCAGCTGCTCGACCATGGCGGGGGCCATCTCCATGAACAAGGGGAGCTCATTGGGGCGGAACCGATCCATGATCACGCGAATGACGCCTTCGACCTGCCAGCGACGACCCTCGTCGTTGAAAGGGCCGTGCTCGAGGTTCCACGATATCAGCAACAATAACAACAGCTCCCACTTCTTGATCCGCTTGACCGCCCCCTCGAACACGCACTTCGCCATGTGCGACTGGTCGGGCCAGATCCACAAGTTAACCTTGAAGTGGTAGAGCAGCGCGTGCACGCCGCTGACCCCGTCAGATCCAAGGTCCATCGCGATGCCGCACCCTGCCCAGTCTCTCCAATTCGCGTCTCTCCAAGCTGCCACATCGGCATCGTAGCTGAAGAACTTGAAGCCGTTGTAGATTGTACTGGTCTGGAGCTGGGCGTCGAGCTTCTGAATCCACTTCATCGCCGTCTGTCGGTGCACCTTGGGCGGCCGCCACTTGGCCGCGTCCTGGTCCCTCAGAAGCCACGAAGACTGGCGCTGGATCACCGAATCTGGCGCTGCGGACCCCTCGCGCTTCCTCTTCAACCCCCCCCCCTGCCCCAACAAGTGCATGTCATCAATGCCGACGTCGACCTTCAGACGGGGCATGGGGGCGACCCCGTGCGCACGAGGACACGGGCACCCATCCCCCGCACGCCCCCCTACCCCCCCAGACCTGGAGGCCCGACTCGGGCCGAAAATCAAGCAGCCCACCCGGGTGAGCGGCCCGACGGCGTGGGTGATTTAGTTGTGGTCGTAGTCGATTTCGCCTCCTGGGATGGCGAAATCGACTACAACCAGTACTAACTTGGGGTTCGTGACCTGGATCATCCCCCCGCGCTCTGGGTGCCCGTGTCCTCGGACGCGCGACGTTGCCTTCACACCCCGAAGCACCGCAGGGCAACACACGACGCCGACGTTGTTGGCATACGTGAGCAGGGTGTTCGTGACCGCCATGGCTGCGGGGGAGGCCTTGTCGCAGGCGATGCCAACGACCCTGTAGTTCGCAGAGACCTGGGAGCCTGCCAACACGTACTGGAACAACTTCGCGTCGAGCATGGGGTCGGAGGCGCTGATCTCTTTATTCTTGAACGTGAACGTGGTTGGCTCGCCCGAGTCCTCGCGGCCGTGAAGGTGGCCCGCCAGCGCCCTCTCCAGCTGCAGCGCCAGGTGGTGCAAGACCTGAGAGACGAGCGAGGAGAGTATCTTTCGGTTCGCGCCAGCACGCAACAAGCGCATGAGCGGCCACGGCTCGGCGCACTTGAACGGGCCCTCGTGCAGCGGCGATGTCTGCTGGATGCTTGACACCCACGACTCCAGCAGGGGCGCCATCGGGCGATCGAGCCCCCACTCCTTGCCGACGCCTGGCCAGACTAGGGTCAGGCCGGAGTCCACGTAGGCGTCGACGACGATTCCGTCCGCAAGCGCCGACGGAGGTCTCGGCCACCTGCATTTCCATTCAGCCAAGAGGAGGATCTTGAACTCGCGCTTGACCTCGCAGTGGGCCGCGGACTTCAACAGACTCTGCACAGCGCTCTTGGCCGCAGATGGCCCATCCTCTGCCTTCATCCCCCCGCGGGCTGGCGGGGCGAATGACCACCGAACCAACTGCTCCAGGAGCATGACGGTGTTGACGCACGGCGTCGGGAGGCATCTCCACTTTCAGGAATGTCGGTATTGCTCTTATCCCCAGAGTTCGTTGACTGAACGATGTGCTGCCCAGGGAAGTGGCCCTCTATGTGTTCCTGCCAGCTCTTTCGGCATGCCTGGAACCATCTGCTGGGCATGCCCTTGAAGGCCTTCACGCCCAAGACCCTGTAGAGCTCAGCCGCGGGCCAATACACACGACAACCAGCGTCCCGAACACGTTGCAACACGGATGCGGGCATGCTGGACCACGAGTCGGCGATGCCCGCACGAATCGCCACTGATCCCTCCCGAAAGCGGGACATGATGACTTGCAGGGGCACGGCTTTCGGCTTGTCAGGGAAAGTGATGAACACGTGGCCGTTCTCGTCCTTGTACACGTCCTTCTTGAGCAGGTCGCACAGGAGCTTCACGACGGGCTCCGAGCCCTCGCGGACGCCGACCACGGCGCCCTCGCCGTCGCCGTCGTACTCGACCTCCCACGCCATGGAGCCCTTCAGCATGTAACGGTCGAGCGTGATCACGTCCGTGATCTGCGCGATGTCGCCGTCGACGTCGTCGATCTAGATCCTCTCGGCGTGTGGCGCCCACGAGGCGTCGACGCTGCGGGCGTCGGCGGGCGCTGCCTTCTGGCCCCACTCGACCCCGTCCACGTCGAACGTGTAACCGTCTGCGACATCCATGTGGTTGCCACGTGCGAACCGCACCTCAAAACATAACTGGAGCCAAAACGGCTACGGTGGAGAGGGCTTCGCATCGGCTCGTTGCTTTGATCACCCCACTCCCGCCGAATGCGAAATCGCGGGGGGCCACGGGCTTGGGTGGGCGATGTCCCGAGGGCGGGCTTGCTATTATAATTGCAAACCCGCCCTCGGGACATCGTCGCAACTCCAGGCTCGCTCGACGGCCTCATATGAGGCCGTCGAGTGAGCCTGGAGTTGCCATGGCCTCTTGATCCCACCTCCTTCTCTCTACTCTGGCTGAGGCGACCTCTGTCAAGGCATGCGCTGCGCACTCCGATTCCGTGAGCCCTCCCCCGCCCATCCGTCCTCTATCCTTCCTGCCCGCCCCTCCTACTCCACTTGCTTCGGCAATCCCCGTTACATCCACCCTCCCTTCCCCACCTAGCCCTCCCCCGCCCTGTCCGCGCGAATGGCGGGGGCGGCAGTCGCGCCAGAGACCTCGGCGGCGACGCGCGATCTGCGGCGAGCGGAGCGGGGGGGGAGGCGGATGGAGGACGAGAGGAGGACAGAGGGGAGCAGAGGGGAAACTGAGGGAGGGAAAGGGCGACGGCATGACGAAAGGGATCAGGGGGACGACGGTAAATTCACCTTGGGGACGAGGGAATGACTGATATTTCGAACCTGCGAGCTCGGCGGCTCGAAGGAGTCAGTCCCGCGGCGAGACGGCGCTGGGCCAATCGCCTAAAACTGGCACGCTGAACGAGCACTGGCAGGGAGGTCGCACCCCAGAACGCGACCTCGCTATCCCTGCAGATGCGCGCAATCTGATGTCCGTTCGATCGTGTAGTGAATCGCTGCACGATAAACTCGCCCCCAACATAAAAGAACCATCGACTCACATCGCAAACTCGCGCACCGAATGCGCATATCTGCAATCGTGCTTTCAAACGTAAGCACTATATAACGTGCAGCCCCGCCTGAACACACGCACCTATCGCACTCTCACTGGACATGCCCAGCCCAGGCCAACTCACCCAAGAGACGTGACCGATCATCGAGATGTCGGAGCTCAAACGACGACTACCTTACACGTTCAGCTTGACGATCTTGCTCTGCTTACTCTGCTTGAGCTTCTCCGCGACCCTCTTGCGAGCCTCCTTCATGCTCTCCTTCTTGGCCTTGGCCTGCTCTTTCTGCACCTTCTCCACCAAGGCGTTGGGGGCCAGAGCCTTCGTGGTGGCCGAACGCTTGTCCGACCACGTCTTGAAGTGCTCCTGCGCGTCGGCCTCCAACTGGCGAGGGTTCGACACGTAGCTCTTGTACTTCCACGGGCCCTTCTTGTCCTCCTTCTTGAAGAAGCCCTTGAGGAGGACGTCGGGCATGCAGGCGAAGACGAGCCGAGCCCTCATGTCATCAAAGTTGTCTTTCAAACCCCAAGCGTACGTGATGCCCGTCTCCTCGGGGACCTCAGCCAGGTCGCCATTGAAGTGCTTCACCGTCTTGAGCTCGCCGTCCTCTTTGTCGAAGTCCAAAGAGTAGCACCCAACGACCATGTAGTTGATCGAACCATTCTCCTGAACGCCTCCACGAGTCACGAAACGGTGGAGACGATTTCCACAATGTGCGATGCGCTCGTCACGATAAGACTGCCACACCTCAACATTCTTGAACTCCTTCGGGAGCTTCCTCCCAGACGGGATCTGGAGAGCAAAGCTGACCAGCTCGTTGTAGTTGTCCTTCTTGGCGGCCAGCTTGACCACAAAGTCTTCGGTCATGTCGCTGTTCGTCATGAGGACGCCCACCTTCGCAGACTCATCCATGCAGGCCAACGTCTCAGCCTTATCCAGCATCGGCGCGCCCTCGATCGCCTCCTCCTGCCTGCGCGTGCGCTGGTGCTCCTGGAACTTGCCGTACAGCGGCATGATGAGCGAACGGTCCTTCAAGCAGCCATCCACCATCTCCATCAAGCAGTTGTGCACTGTGGAGGCCGCCGCGTCGTTGGAGTTCCCTTCCTTCTTCGGCGTCGGGAGGCGCAACACCGCAGGGGAGAAGTCGCCGCCCGACTGGAGTGAGCTGCCATCGGCACCGGCGGCGCCCGACTTCTTTGCAGGAGTCGGAGGCATGGCGGCGCCTCGAAGAGGAACCTCGGACTCCTCAAGAAAACATTCGGCCAAAATGGCTGAGGAGGTCAAACGCGGAAACGTAGGCATGTGGGCGATAAGACACATCCCCCAAACATCCGACCTCCCTCGAAAGCCAACTCAGAGCAAACATAAATCATAGTTGCCAACAAGCATCCATTCATAACAAACCGTCCGCATATTCCTAAGCATGTCGTGCCGAAGTGTGTGAAACATGTGCGAAGTTTGTGACGCATGTGCGATGTTGTGCCATGCCCCCCCAGAAGGCCCCACCCCGATCCCCCTACTCTACTCAACCGAGAAGCGCTTGACAGGGTACCCCCAAGAATTTGCGACGCACACCCCGCCCCCCGTCGTGGCTCGGTCTACTGGGGGCGGGGTGCGAGGATGAGGATGAGGAAGAGAGGGGGGGTGAGGACGAGGAGAAGGATTTGGAGGACGCGTTTTTATTTTTGCGAAGTATAAGAAAAACCACACTCAGTACTGGTCGTGGTTCCTTGTGGTACTCGGACCGTCGGCGCCAGCACGCGCGCAAGCCCAGAAACACCCCCCCACGTGCACTTGCCGTGAGAGCTGCACAACTCCGCTCTTCGGCGGCGACGATAGGGGCAAATAGCCCAGGGGCGGGCACTACACGCATTCGCCCGGGAGCCTTTCCGAAGGCCTGGGCCATCGGCGCACCTGCATGCATCGATTGCTCTCCCCTGAGCTATCCGCCCCTATCGTCGCCTCGGAGCTCTGGGCACCGGCATCTCCAGCCCGCACACTGGCAGCCGCTGGCGCCTTGCCCAGGCAGCGGCCCAGCTTGAGCAGGCACCGACCGTCCCGGCATTCCTATAGTCATACCACGAAATGCTCTCAGAACCCAAGGATGTTCTGAGAACAAAAACAATGTTCTTAGAACATAAGCCCGATGTGTTAAAACGAGACGGTCCCAGCCAAAAATGCTCTAAGAACACTTCGTGGCAACCACAAGAGGTTCTTAGAACATTGTTTGGTCGGGAATCTTCTGACCCGGGTCAATCCAGACCCGGGTCAGCAGGAAACCAAAAGCTGCAATGCAAGATAAAAAACTGCAACGCAGGTCTTCGCAAACCCGGGTCAGCCAAGATGTGCGGCCGCCTCGCGGCCACGAACGGCTCGCTAACCCGGGTCAGCCAGAGGGGGTCTTCGCAGGATCCTGCAGGATCCGGTGCCGTGGCTGACCCCCGTTTGCATTGACCCCCGTCTCAAGGCTCCCGATTTGGTAGGGCTATGGGCGAGCGGGGACGCTTCGCCACTGCTTGACCCCCCCCACAGCCACGCGGGGGCCGCGAGCCCCTCCGGGGGCCCCGCGGCTCGGCCCGCCGCGCCCGGCAGCCGCCTCGGGGTGCCCCGCTTGGCCACGGCGGCTCCCCCACGAGCACGGGGAGGGGGCGGAGCAGGACGGGAGGGGGAGGAGGACAGGGAGGAGGTTGCCATGGAGGGAGAGGAGGAGGAGGAGGAGGATGAGGAGGAGGAGGAGGAGGAGGAGGAGGATTGTGAACCCCCAAACCGGGTGGTGAGATACCAGGTGGCGACCTGGAATCTCCAAAAAGGTCACCGCTGGGTTTGGGGACGCGGGGTCACCACCGGGTTTTGTGACTCCTGGACCCACCAGTGTCCGGGACATCCTCGGAAAACCGCACGAGTCCCCAAACCGGGTGGTGACACCAAATCGCCCGAGACTCACCACCAGGTATTGTCACCACCACGTTTGGGGACTACCAAGAGGAGGAGGAAGAGCGCGTGCGTCGCCGGATCCAGCAGTCACGGCTGAACGGGGAGGTTGTGCGCTGCGAACATGTGCAGCGGGAAGCTAAATGCGCGCGGGGGGGTTCTGATGTGTCAACTTGGTGACGACCGCTGACAAGCACGCGGCTGCGGAGGCCGCAGGGACGGTGCTTCGGTAGGCTCTACGCGGGGCATGGAGCGACCTCCAACATCAAGCGAAGGCTGTCAAAAGTCCTCGGACGGGTGGTACGAAACTGGCTGCGGCACGCCAGAATAAGAGCCTGAACCACTCTATGCAGGCGACAAAGACGTAACATAGGGCCCCACATAGTTGAGGAGCGGATCAGGGTCCATCCTCCAAACTCATCGGTGACGTAGACGAAGGCGAAGTCTTCCCAAGTAAATGGAACTGGGCAACATCGGTGCCAAACTCCCTCAGAGATGGTACGGAAACAGCCGAGGAGAGAATGAGCTCCACATCAGGACAAGACTCGAAGTCGCAAGTGGTTTGTGACAGCCGCGATTCGTCAACAAGCACCAAAAAAGAGGAGAGATCCGGGGGCGCCTCGTCCGAAACTGGGGCCGGTGGGATTCCTCGCGGCCCATTCCGTACAAGTCCTGGAAATGCCTCTCAATGTTACTGTGCTCTGAAATTGATGGACGAGTCAGCTTACGCTTCAGATGGTTGGATGAAGCATGAGCAGTACGAGCGCGAGGAAAGGCACATGAAGATACCGCATCCACGCGAGGACTTAGCTTAGCCTGCCACTGTTGTGCTGGCGGAGCTTCTCGGCAGTACTAAAAGGCTTGGCGAAAGCAATTGCACACTTACAAAAGTTGCGAAACAGAGCGTTCAGCGGATGCACGTCCAAGGCCAGAAGCTGGTCGCTAGTAAATGCAACATATATACAAATAGTTATGTTGAAATATGCACAATGTTCGTGCGTGTCTGTGTGTCTGAATGTCTGTGTGTCTGCGTATTTGTGAATCAGTGTGTCTGTGTGTCTGTCCTTATGTGTGTCTGTGCTGTGTCTGTGTGTCTGTGTCTGTGTGTCTGTGTGTCTGCTTGTGTGTGTGTGTCTGCGTGTCTGTGTGTGCGTGCGTGCGTGTGTTTCCAGTGAGTACGTGTGTGTAACTGTATGTACATGTGTGTAAATTGTTTTAAGTGTGTTCAAGTGTGTATGAGAGTATGTGTGCGTGTGTCTGTGTGTCTGTGTGTCTGTGTCAACGTGTCTGTGTGTCTGTGTCTGTTTCTGTTTCTGTGTCTGTATATTTCCGTGTCTGTGTCTGTGTCTGTGTCTGTGTCTGTGTCTGTGTCTAAGTGTGTCTAAGGGTGTGTGTGTGTGTGTGTGTGTGGACGTGCCTCCCCGCGGGGCGGTCCTCGATGAGGGTCTTGACCTGCGCGTGCGCGGCGGCGGGGCCGGACCGCTTCCGACCGCCGGGCAGTGGCCCTCCCGCACCCTCCACTCCCTGCTCCTCCACCTCCGGGTCCCCCTCTTCCACTTCCTATTGTCCTCCTCCCTCATCTGTCCTTCTCCTGCCCATCCTTCCCCTGCCCATCCTCCTCCTCCTCCTCCTCCTCCTCCTCCTCCTCCTCCTCCTCCTCCTGGTCCCCCTCTTCCACTCCCTGCATCCTCCGCCTCTCTGTCCTTCCCCTGCCCACCCTCTGCCTCCCGGACGCTGCCCCATACCCCTTCCCCTCCAGGAAGCACTGGCACAGAAGACCCCGCACACCAACGCTGCATGATGATGAAGGGGCCCTGGGACACACAGATAAATACACACAAAAAACAGGGTACCCCATATTTTCCCATGTTTTCTGGGTTGTTGTGTTCCCCCCACTTCCCGTATTTTCCCATATTTTCCTGGGGATCGACGATTCTGTGTTTTTCTCCCTCCTGAGATAAGGCACACGGTCGGCCTGGCATGCGCACGGCCTGGCACAGCATGGCACACTCCCCGCACGCCGGGATTCACTCACGGCGCGGCCATGGCACGGCACGGCACGAGCAAAGCGAGGCACGCGCGCACGGCACGGCACCGCACCTGTGCTTCTCGGGGTCGGCCAAGAGTAGGGCGTCCAGGAGAGGGGGGGCGCAAACCATGGCCAGCGGCACGTGCGCGGCCCACGCCTTGAAACAAGAAGAAAGGCCATGAAACCTGGGGAGATACCACGGCCCCTGCCATGATATCCACCCCTAGGGGAACAAAAAGTGGCATAAACATAAAAACTCTGAGCTCCGCGCGGATTTCTCGGATCGGCGCTGGACCCCCCTCCCTGGCACGCGGAGCGCGCCAGGGGCGGCGCCGGAGGCGCCGCCAGGGGGGTCCAGCGCGGATCCCAGAAATCCGCGCGGAGCTCAGAGTTTTTATGTTTATGTCACCTTTTGTCTCCCCAACCCCCCCTGGTCCTCGCACCCGCCCTGGCCGCCCCCGAGCTCCGCAAGCCCGGGGCTCGAGGCAGGGCGCGCCGCGGCACGCGCACGCGCACGCGCACTCGCACGCAGAAAGCATCTATACACGACGCCTTTTCGCCTCTCTATGCCATCGGGCACTCACGCGGCACGGTGCGCGGGCACGGCACGGCCCCTCTTTGTTCCCCCATGTTCGAGTTCGGTCACGGACCAGCACGCACATGGTGCGGTGGCACTCGGGCGGCACCTTTGACGTTCTCTGTGGCACGCGCGCGGCGCGGTCGCTTCCGCGGGCACGGCACGGCGCCTTCGTCTGCATGTTGGGACTCGGCCACGGCCACGGCACGGCGTCCCAACTGTTGTGCCTTTCGGGTTGCAGAAGCTTGCTTCCCGAGAGTCGTCTGGGACATCTGTGAGCACTGGGCCGGCAAAATGGACGCCAGCGGCGCAAGATGTGGACAGGCAGGGGCCGCGGGGGGCGGGGCACCATGGAGATCGAGAAGAGACGCAGGGAGAGAAGCTGCACGCGGCGTGGCGGCGGGTGGGGCCCGAGCGGCCCGCACCCCCCCCCTGCGAGGGGAAGGGTGCGCGCCGTCCCGCCCGACAGACGCCCTCCCCTCGCAACTGGTGCCCGGGCGGGTTGGCAGGCGAGGCGCGGCTGGCGGCGCCGGCTGCCGCCCATGACCGGGGGCCTCCAAACGGGGCGCTGACCACACCGTGTGGTGCGCTGACCACACCGCACAGTTTTGCGACTCGGGTCGTTCTTCGAGGATGTCTCGGGCGACTGGGGCCTCCGAGGTCCCAAAACCGTGGGTTGACAGACCGTGCGGTGAAGTCTTGGGGGACTTCGAGGTCACCGTACGGTCTGTCACCGCACCGTGTCGGGACTCCAAACATGACCGCGGGGACCCAGACATCCTCCGGTATGAGTTTCCCAAATCCCCCGCCCCTCGTATCCCGAACCCCTCTCCACTTGGGCGACAGTCGTCCCTAGTCCAGAAGAACATCCCTCAAGAGCATGAGACCCTCCGTCCGCCAAGACAGACAAAACATCCAAGGGTACCTTGCCCAGGACGCACAAAAACATTCCACAAACCCGAAACACACTGGAATGCCCTCCCCGAACCGACCTCGACCTTGCACCTCGGTCCGACCGCAAACCGTGCGTCCCGGACCAAATCCTGAGAACTCTGGGACTGGAGAGTGGCCCCCCCAGGAGGCCGAATGCGATGGAAAAGCGACGCGGCGAACCCCGCCCCTACAAAAAAATCAACAGAAAAACATAAACGAACAAGCCAACAACAAAAAGCAACAACGACAACGAACAACCGCGCGTGAGTGCCCCTTGGTCCCGGACATCGTTCCCCGCGTTCTTCCCTAAGGCGGAACCGCGCGTCTGTGCCCCATTGGCCGGCTCGGACCCCCCCCCCAGCAACCAGCAACCAGTAACCTGGGGTTTCGTTCCCTGCTCCGCTGGCGAATTTGCTCGCCTAAGGGTGTGGACTCATCCTCCATGCCATTTGGCCGTGTCTGCACCAGCGAAGCTGCGGAATCTACGGAGTCCGATCGGACCCTTAGGGGTGGATCCGGCTCTAATAGAATCCTATTACTGGTGGATTCAGCTCTACTACAATCCGATTAGTGGCGGATCCAGCTCTAATAGAATCCTATTAGTGGTGGATCCACCTCTATTACAATCCTATTAGTGGTGGATCCACCTCTACTACAATCCTATTAGTGGTGGATCCACTTCTACTACGAACCTATTATTGGTGGATCCAGCTCTGATGGAATCCTATTTGTGGTGGATCCAGCTCTGATAGAATCCTACTAGTGGTGGATCCAGCTCTGAAGGAAACCTATCAGCGGTGGATCCAGCTGTACTAGGGTCCTATTAGTGGTGAGTCCAGCCAACTCTGATAGAATCCTAGGACGGGTGGATCCACCTCTGATAGAATCCGATTAGGCGTGGATCCAACTGTGATAGAATCCGATTAGGAGTGGATCCAGTTGTGATAGAATCCGATTAGCGGTGGATCCAGCTCTGATAGAATTCTGTCAGGAGTGGATCCAGCTGTGATAGAATCCTAATTGGAGTGGATCCAGCTCTAATGGAGTCCTAGTAAGAGTGGATCCAGCTCTGATGGGAATCCTATCAGAAGTGGATCCAGCTCAAATAAGAGTCCTATTAGGGTTGGGTCCACATCTACTACACTCCGATGAGGAAGGATCCAGCTCTAATAGTCCTATTAGGAGTGGATCCACCTCCAATAGAATCCGATTAGGAGTGGATCCAGCTCTCATAGAATCCTATTGGGAGTGGATCCAGTTCTAATAAAATCCTAGTATGGGTGGCTCCAGCTCTAATAGAATCCTAGTGGGAGTGGCCATCTTTTCCTCCCTTCTATTACGGGTGGGCCCAGCTCTAATCTAATCATATCAGCGATAGACCCAACTCTAACAGAACCGCACCAGGAACGGATCCAGCTCTAATAAAATCGTGTTCGGAGTGGATCCAGCTTCTAATAGAAACCTGTTAGTGGTGGGTCCAGCTCTCATGGAATCCTGTTAGGGGTGGACCCAGTTCTAATAACATCCTAACAGAAATGGGTCCAGCTCTACTAGTATCCAATTAGAGATGGATCCACCTCTCATGAAATCCGATGAGTGATGGATCCAGCTCTGATAGAACGAACCAACCAGCCAGGGACTCTCGTCTGAGGGGTGCCTGTTCAAGGGCCGCTGGAGGAGGATCCCAGAGGGAGGCGGCTTGTAGGCCGAGGCCACGAGGTGGAGGTCCACACCAGAACCAGGAGAAGGCCAAGAGGGAAGTTCCATTGGGCGGCGTTGTATTTGATGCAAGCGGTTCTTTTTCAAAACGGGGCTCTCGTCTGATGGGTGCCTGCTTAGAGGCCTCTGGAAGAGGATCCCAGAGGGAAGCGGCTTGTAGGCCGAGGCCCCAAGGTGGAGGTCCACACCAGCACCAGGAGAAGGCCCAGAGGGGGGACCCATGGGGAGGCGCAATATTTGATGCAAGCGGTTCTGTTTGAAAACAGTGTTCTCGTCTGATGGGTGCCTGCTCAGGGGCCTCTGGAGGAGGATCCCAGAGGGAGGCGGCTTGTAGGCCGAGGCCCCGAGGTGGAGGTCCACACCAGCACCAGGAGAAGGCCCAGAGGGGGGACCTATCCGCCCTAACCACAGATTGCTCCTTTTTCAAAATCAGGTTCTCACCGACTCTCGCCGTGCTTCGGCCGTCTTCAAGCTGCCTGCAGCCGTTGGGTTGTGGGTTGTCTACGAGCCGTCGTCGTCGAGAGAGGTGTGCCGAAATGCGGTTTCGGTGGAGCTCCTTGCGAGACCCAGGGCCGCGATCCTCGAGAGGGGTGTGCCGAAAAGAAGCTTCGGTGGAGCTCCCAGTTGGGCCAGGGCCAAGATCCTCGAGAGGTGTGTTCCGAAATGAAGCTTCGGTGGAGCTCTCTGTGGGACCAAGCGCACGATCCTCGAGAGGGGTGTGCTGAAATGAAGCGTCGGTCCAGGACCCTGTGGGGCCAGGGCCACGGTCCTCGAGAGGGGTGTGCCGAAATGAAGCTTCGGTGGAGCTCCCTGTGGGACCAGGGCCACGATCCTCGAGAGGGGTGTACCGAAATGAAGCTTCGGTGGAGCTCCTTGTGGGACCAGGGCAACGATCCTCGAGAAAGGTATGCCGAAATGAAGTTTCGGTGGAGCTCCCTGTTGGGCCAGGGCCACGATCCTCGAGAGGGGTGTGCCGAAATGAAGCTTTGGTGGAACTCCCTGTGGGGCCAGGGCCACGATCCTCGAGAGGGGTGTGCCGAAATCAAGCTTCGGTGGAGTTCCCTGTAGGGCCAGGGCCACGATCCTCAAGAGATGTGTGCCGAAATGGAGCCTGGGTGGAGCTCCCTGTTGGGCCAGGGAGCTCCCTGTGTGGCCAAGGGCACGATCCTCAAGATGGGTGTGCCGAAATGAAGCTTCGGTGGCGTTCCTTGTGGGGCCGGGGCCAAGATCCTCGAGAGGGTTTTGCCAAAATGAAGCTTCGGTGGAGCTCCCTTTGGGGCCAGGGCCACGATCCTCGAAAGGTGTGCGCCGAAATTAGGCTCCGGTGGGGCTCCCTGTTAGGCCAGGGCCACGGTCCTCGAGAGGCGTCCGCCGAAATCAGGCTTCGGTGGAGCTCCCTGTGGGGCCAGGGCCACGATCCTCGAGAGGTGCGTGCCGAAATGAAACTTCGGTGGAGCTCCTTTGGGGCCAGGGCCACGATCCTCGAGAGGTGTGTGCCGAAATGAAACTTCGGATGAACTCCCTATGGTGCCAGGGCCACGATCCTCAAGAGGGGTGTGCCGAAATGTTGTTTCGCTGGAGCTCCCTGTGGGGCCAGGGCCAAGATCCTCGAGAGGTGTGTTCCGAAATGAAGCTTCGGTGGAGCTCCCTGTGGGACCAAGCGCACGATCCTCGAGAGGGGTGTGCCGAAATAAAGCTTCGACGGAGCTCCCTGCGGAGCCATGGCCGCGATCCTCAATAGGGGTGTGCCGAAATGAAGCTTCGGTGCAGCTCCTTGTGGGGCCAGGGCCGAGATCCTCGAGACGTGCGTGCCGAAATGAAGCTTCGGTGGAGCTCCCTGTGGGGCCAGGGCCACGATCCTCGAGAGGGGTGTGCCGAAATGAAGCTTCGGTGGAGCTCCCTGTGGGGCCAAGGCCACGATCCTCGAGAGGGGTGTGCCGAAATGAAACATCGGTGGAGCTCCCTGTGGGGCCAGGGCCACGATCCTCGAGATGGGTGTGCCGAAATGAAGCTTCGGTGCAGCTCCCCTTGGGGTCCAGGGCCACGATCCTCGACAGATGCGTGCTAGAATGAAGCTTCGGAGGAGCCCCCTGTGGCGCCAGGGACACGATCCTCGAGAGGGGTGTGCCGAAATGAAGCTTCGGTGGAGCTACATGTCGGACCAGGGCCGCGATCCTCGAGAGAGGTGTTCCGAAATGTAGCTTCGGTTAAGCTCCCTGTGGGGCCAGGGCCACGATCCTGGAGAGGGGTGTACCGAAATGAAGCTTCGGTGGAGCTCCCTGTGGGGCCAGGCCCGAGGTCCTCAGGAAAGGTGTGACGAAATAAAGCTTGGGACGAGCTCCCTGTCGGGCCAGGGCCAAGATCCTCGAGAGGGGTTTGCCGAAATGAAGCGTCGGTCCAGGACCCTGTGGGGCCAGGGCCAAAGATCCTCGAGAGGGATGTGCCAAAATGAAATTTCGGTGGGGTTCCCTGCGAAGCCAGGGCCACGATCCTCGAGAGGGGTGTGCCGAAATCAAGCTCCGGTGGAGCGCCCTGTGGAGCCAAAGCAACAATCCCGTGGAGAGGTCCGCCGAAATGAAGCTCCGGTGGCCCTCCCTGAAGGATTGTTGCTGGTTGCTGGTTGCTGGGGGGGGGGCCGGGGCCCAAACCCCCGTTTGTTCCAACAACAACAACAACAACAACAACAACAACAGCAATCATAGTTTTAAGACTGTTCGCCGTTGTATGCTCGAGTGTCAAATAACGCGTATTTCCCAAACCCTCGATACCCGCCCTCTTCGTTTTCGATCGAACCCCTTTTGGGGGGTAGACCTTTCTTCCCTGCAGGCCGGGCCCCGGCAAGCGGCGGGGCGGCCGCGGACCGTCGGCCTGGCCAGCGGCAGCGCTGATCGGCGGGGCGGCCGCGCACCGTCGACCCGACCCCAAGAGGGACGGACAGGGGACCGACCACGACGACGACGACGACGACGACGACGACGACGACGTCGAAGACGACGGCGACGACGACGACGACGACGGCGACGACGAGCGAAAGCGAGAGCGACAGAGAAAGATAGCAGGGCCACGAAGGGCACGAAGTGGGACACGAAGGGCGACAGCGGGGACACGAAGGGAATGCGTATGGGGCCACGAAGAGCGCGAACGAGCGGGGGCCACGAAGTGCAGATAATGCGGGGCCACAGAAGGCAACTATGGGGCCACTGAGGGTAGCAACTGGGCCACGTAGGACAGTGAGGGGGACACACATGGCGACAGCGGGGCCACGAAGGGCATGCATATAGGGCCACAAAATGGCGCGAGTCCTGGGTGCCTGGATGTCGGGAGCGCGGCGCTTGGGCAAATTGCCGGAAATTCCAACGCACGGCCATTCTTCAGTAAGTTGCAAGCAAGTCTCCAGCGAGAGCGCGACTCCAGAGCGCCGGGAGAGCGATCCCTGAATAAATTGTAAGGAAGTCCCAAACGAGAGCGCGATCCCTGAATAAAATGCGAGGAAGTCTCGGGCGGGAGCGGGGGTCCTGGCTAAATTGTAAGGAAGTCTAAAGCGGGAGCCGTTGTTGTTGTAACCCGGGGGGCCAAGGGCCCAGTTTGAGCATCAAGACTTTCCCTGTCAAAAAAAACGGGGTGCGAGCGTCGAGGGGCGCACTTTGATTGAGAAAACACCGTATGCACCGGTGGGGGGATCAACAATAGTCATTCTTCCGGCAACAACAACAACCACAACAACAACAACAACAACAACAACAACAATTACTAGCACGTGGGGACACACCGTTCTCACCAGTGCCAGGGTTTTCACAGGAGGCGGGCAATACCCCCACATTGTGGGGGGGCCGGTTCAAGCTCTACCAAGTTTCCAAACGACTCTTCGCCACCACCCACACCCAGCTTCCCGCCCTATGACGTTCGGACACTTCACTTCGTGGCATGCGGACGACCGTGGCTACTATTCAGGGCCCCGCGGCCGACGACGACGGCGTGCGCGCGCGAAGAAAAAACGAATGTGTCCCGCATGGTATTATTTGACAGGGATGATGGCCCTGGCAGGTGCGCAACCGTTGTTGCAATAGTTCGAAAAAGTTGCTCGCAAAAGCCCGTTTGACAGAAATGATTAAAAAGTGTTGGGTTTCCTACAAATCCGCAAGAGCGCGCGGGATGAATGTTTGAAGCTTTTGTTTGAAAAACCATTGGGTTTTTCATGTTTTTATGTTAAAATCGCTACGAACACTAAGGTTTTGGAAGGATTTCGTCTTGCGCGCGCGAGTGTGCACTTCGTGTCATTTTTTGCAAAGGATTCTTGAAGTTTGGTTATGTTAGAACAAGACATGTCATTGTATATTGTTTTGACAGGGAAAGCGGGCGTCAACAAAACAACCGGATCCGGACTCCCCCGTTTTGCCTGAGACTTCCTCACGAAAATGATGAAAATGTGGCTGCGGCCTAGGCGCGGCGAGGGGGGCGTGCACCAGGGGGCCCAACAATAATTATTCTTTAGAAGTAATAATATTCAACAACAACAACAAAAAAAACAAAAAAATGTTAAGACTGTTCGCCCATGTATGCTCGAGTGTCAAATAACGCGTATTTCTCAAACCCTCGATACCCGCCCTCTTCGTATTCGATCGAATCCTTTTTGGGGGGTAGACCTTTCTTCCCTGCAGGCCGGGCCCCGGCAAACGGCGGGGCGGCCGTGGACCGTCGGCCTGGCCAGCGGCAGCGCTGA
>CAUYUJ010020654.1:96618-116618 GCA_963575745.1 Prorocentrum cordatum | reverse complement strand
GGATGAGATTTTGACATTTTTTTGTTGAAAAACCATTGGTTTTTTGATGTTTTTATGTTAAAATCGTTCCGAACACTAAGCTTTTGGAAGGATTTCGTCTTGCGCGCGCGAATGTCCACTTTACCTTATTTTTTGCAAGGGATTCTTGAAATTTGATTATATTAGAACAAGAAATGTCATCTTATAGTGTTTTTTGCAAGGGAAAACGGACTACAACAAAACAGCCGGATCTGGATCACATCGTTTTACCTGAGGCTTCCTTACGAAAGTGATGAAAATGTAGCTGCGGCCTAGGCGGCGCAGGGGGGGCGCGCACCAGGGGGCCCAACAATAATTATTCTTTAGAATAAATAATGTTCAACAACAACAACAACAACACAACTCCGTCGGAAATCTGGGCCCCCGTGGCTCCCAGGCGACGACTACAACCCGGGGTTCCCGCGGCCCCCCCCGGGGCGCTACCCGGGCACCCCCTGGGGCACGCCCGCAGCAGAGAGCGCGGCCGCTGCAGGGCGCGCCGAGGCCAGGACAAAAAAAACCTCCGAATGACGGGCCCATGTTCCACCCCCACCACCATAGGTAGGAGAGGGAGGAGGAGGAGGAGGAGGAGGAGGAGGAGGAGGAGGAGGAGGAGGAGGAGGAAGAGGAGGAGGAGGAGGGGGAGGAGGATCACTGACCAAACTGCCAGGTCAGCGAGCGGGCCGCCATTGAACAGTCCCGCGAGGGCGCTCGTCGCAATGAGGAACTGCCAGTGGGGGACACCCATTGCTTGGGGAAGCCCCAACTTGCAGCCTGTTAGAGGGGGGTGCTAACGAGGGCCCGCTCTGGCTAGCAACCCCAAATCGAAAGCACTGTGCCCGGCGAGGTGGATGAGCAGAGGAGAGGGCCTGCGTTGAAAACGCCGGCCCCCTCTCGTGAAGGGACAAGTGGGGGAGGTGAGGAGCAGACGGCTGCTTTGAAAACGCCGGCTCCCTCTCGTGGAGGGCGGCTGCCTTTCGTGGAGGGCGTTCCCTCTCGTGGAGGGCGGCTGCCTTTCGTGGAGGGCGGCCCCCTCTCGTGGAGGGCGGCAAGAGAAGGAGGCGGAGCGGGCCAGAATAGGGGATGGGGGGGAGCGGGCGAGAGAAGTGGAAGGGAAAGGGGAAAGGGGGCTCCCGAAAGTGAGGGGGAGAAAACTTCGCCCCAGTCCACGCTTGGACACAACATGTCCCTATTCTCTTGGCGTGGATGGGGAATGGCATTCGCCCCAGCCCACGCTCTGTCGAAAAGTTGGAAGCACACCCACCGACAGCCATAGAAACATTCCGTCGTGACATGTTCACGACGTGATGGGGTCTGGGCCCCTCGGCCCCCCTCCACGGGACTGGAAAGGTGGAAGGCACACCCACCGACAACCATAGAAATCGTCCTCCCGGGGGGTGGGGGAGGACGCCAGGGGAAGGGGAAGAGGGAGGGGGGAGAGTGGGGGAGGTGAGGAGGAGAGGCCCTGCGTTGAAAAACGCCGGCTCCCTCTCGTGGAGGGCTGGCAAAAGGGGAGGTAAGGCGGAGAGGGCCTGCGTTGAAAACGCCGGCTCCCTCTCGTGGAGGGCGCTCCCTCTCGTGGAGGGCGGCCCCCTCTCGTGGAGGGCGGCCCCCTCTCGTGGAGGGCGGCTCCCTCTCGTGGAGGGCGGCCCCCTCTCGTGGGGGGCGGCCCCCTCTCGTGGAGGGCGGCTCCCTCTCGCGGAGGGCGGCTCCCTCTCGTGGGGGGCGGCCCCTTCTCGTGGAGGACGGCTCCCTCTCGTGGAGGGCGGCTCCCTCTCGTGGAGGGCGGCTCCCTCTCGTGGAGGGCGGCTCCCTCCCGTGGAGGGCGGCTCCCTCTCTTGGAGGGCGGTTCCCTCTCGTGGAGGGCGGCTCCTCGTAGAGGGCAATGGGGGAGGTGAGGAGGGGAGGGCCTGCGTTGAAAACGCTGGTTCCCTCTCGTCGAAGACCAGCGCGAGCGCCCGATCGCCTCGAGCCTCGAAACCCTCCCGGGAAAACGGCGAGGCCTCCGGAAAACACCAGGCACGCCACGCAAGCTTCCGAAGCCCGCGAGGGTCGGGGGGCGTCCACGAGGAGGGCGTCCAGGAGGGGGACTGCGCAAATCATGGCCGGCGGCAAGTGCGCGTCCCAAGGGGTGGGGGGGGCGGGGACGCATGCATGGAAAATGGGAGCGGCGCCACGAAATCAGGGGCGATGGCATGGCCCTGGCCTTCATATCCCCGCTTCCCAAATCAGAAGCCCCTCTTCTTGACCTCAACGCCTCCACGCAATCACATCTTTCGACTCCGTCGAACTCGAACCCCAGGATCCTGCTGTTATGTAATATTCGCTTGATCAATATTGTCATGATACGAACTCTCTATATATATATACACATATATACGTATGCATGTGTATGTGTATGTATGTATGTATGTATGTATGTATGTATGTATGTATGTATGTATGTATGTATGTATGTATGTATGTGTGTGTATGTATGTATGTATGTATGTATGTATGTATGTATGTATGTATGTATGTATGTATGTATGTATGTATGTCGTACGTACGTACGTACGTACGTACGTATGTATGTACATACACACATACATACATACATACATACATGCATGCATGCATACATACATACATACATACATACATATGTAGATATATACACAACTACAAAACTGCGGTACACATAAATGTAAATAACAATACACATACAGACATATATATATATATATATATATGTATGTGTCTCTCTCTCTCTCTCGCTCTCTCGCTCTCTCTCTCTCTCCCCCTCCCTCTCTCTCTATATATATACACATACACGCATACACGTACATCGACCTATCTGTAACTTGCCGCCCCCGAGAGAGGGGGCGGGCGGGCCCGCGCGCGGGGGGCCTTCGCGAAGGGGTCGTCGGCGAGCTGGCCCACCAGCGAGGCCAGGCTGGAGCTCCTGGGGGCCGCCGGGGCGCCGACCCCGTGCGCTGGGGCCGCCGGGCGCGTCGTCGCCCTCGCGGTGTGGCTGCCGGGGCGCGATCCCGCACGAGTGAGTTCCGCGCGGGGCACCCGCGAACAAAAGCGCCCCGAGCCCGCGGGGTCGCGGCCCACGGGCCCAGGCCGCGAGGCAACGGATGCGGAGAGGTGTTTCGCAAACGAAGAGTGAAGAGGAACAAAGACAACCGAGAGCGCGGGGGGCCTAGGGGGGGGGGGATGGGATCGAATCGACCATCCCCGGAAGCAAGGCGCACGGCCTCGACAGCCTGGGAGGGGTACAACACGAGACGCATGTGCTTACATGACATACGCTGCTGGAAGAGATGTCGACGGATACTGATACAACGCGCTTTATGGTTTTCGATGAACTTCGCCCCCCCGTGCCGTTCATCCCTGTCCTCGCCCTTACCGACTGATTACACTGCGCCTGCATTGTAGTGACCTGTTACACGATCCTGTGTTGCCGCTACTCCTTCGTGCTCGACGTCGAACGGGGGCGCTGAGGTAGAAGCTGCGAAAACACTCGGCGTGGGGGCGCGGAGGGTTTCCACTGGAGGGAACAGGGGCGGGATGGAAATACAGGGGGTGGCGATGGGGGAAGACGCGTGACAACCAGAAAGCAAAATGCCAACCAAAGGTCGTGGTCATTCTTCCATTCTGGCGGATATATACATGTGTTCGCCAACATGGACCCCGAACGCGTTGTTTCTAGCCGCGCGCGTGGTGATATACATGTGGAACAAAACGATGTGGTGCAAACCGATGTGGAACAATCTACGTGGTGCAACCAACGTGGAAAGAAATACGTTGTGCAACCTACGCTGTGCAATCGATATGGTGCAAGGTCGCAATACATGTGGCACGATAGATGTGCCATCCACGGTGCGCAATATACGTTGTACAAACTATGTGTGTCGATCTGTATGTGTATATATATATATATGTGTAGAAAGAGAGGTACACGTGAATAAAATACATGCATCGTGCGATCTACGCGGTGCCAATTCACCGATGTCACATACGGAAGCGATTGAGATGACTGCTCGGCGTTGGTTGGTGCATCCCTGCGACCGCGCCAGCCCGCGCATCGACGCACGCGCAGCGGCCACCTAGCTCAGCGCCACCGACGCGGCCGCGGTGGCGCTGACCGCTGGGCACATCCCAGCGGGCATTTCAATGCGAATCGGCGACGTAGGCTGGCGCGGTATCATGGCAACGTCGACAGCAGTAGACACGAGAATGGCAATAGGGACGCTAGCGACGCCGACGACAACGAATACGGCAAGGCCAGCGACGGCGCCGATGCTGATCACGCCGACGACAGTGACGGCGTCCTCGCGTCGGCGACACAGGTTTTGAGAAGGGTTCGACATGCGCGCGCGGGCGACGCGCGAGAGTGGGCCGCATGCGGCGCGAGAGGCCTGTTTGACAGAATTACATGGACATGTTTTAATTGTGTGTGTATATATATGTATATATATGCGTGTTGTACAAAAGCATGTTTTTGTGGAGGACTCACAAGAGCGCGAGCACATGCTTCATTGGAAACTGCAATTGCAAAACCAGATGCTTGCGCATGAGTTCGGGGGCTCAACATCTCTGCGGAAACAAAGGTTTCTGACGGATTTCGGCACGCGCGCGGGAAACCGCGCGCGCGTGCACTGTTTGTCACAGCGCGCGCGCAAGGGTGCTCGAACGATCTCGACGCGCGCGCGCGAAGCCCAGGCGGTAGCGCGCATGGAAAAGTTGTGGAACCTCTGGCTTCTATATACTTAGCAAATAGCGCGAGCGCAAGCTTGTTTTGAAAACCCGCGCTGCGAAACCATGCATTTCATATGTTTCGGACGCTCGATTTTGAAATCCCAACGAAACCTGACGCGTTCGAGGGATTTCGGCATTCGCGATCGACGCCGCGCGCGTGCACTTCATCCGATTCATTGCAAGGGATTGTTGGAAGGATTAATAAAAACTTCTGCTTTGTGATGACCGAGCGCACACGCATGATGCATTTTTGCAAAGAATGAGGGCGGGGGGGGGGCGATGTCGGCTTAGCAGGGCGAAACAGATTCACATTTCGGATGGGCAATGGCGCGGATTTGCGCGAAAATTGCAAGGCGAAGAAACGGTCGGTTAAACGCGGGGGGGGGGGGGGGGGGGGGGCGGGGGGGTCCTGATGTTCTTTTAAAACAGAATCTACGGGACGCAATAGATGAGACCCGATCAACCCTGCGCAATCTACGCGAGACAACCTGAGCGGCGTACTTCGCCCTGCCGAAGTTGAGAATGTCAAATCCACTGCTAGCGCAACCATCCCACCCTCCACCCGCAACCCAGCCTGCAAAACCCATGCGACGGCGATTGCGCTAAATTCTGTGCGTTCTGACCAGTGGGCGCCCTCCAGCGCGCGCTTCCACGCGACGCGGCGTCTTGCGCGCGAGCGGCATCACGGCAACGTCGACAGCCGTAGACACGAGAATGGCAGTAGGGACGCCGGTGACGACGACGACAACGAAAACGGCAAGGCCAGCGCCGGCGCCGATGCTGATCTCGCCAACGACGATGACGGAGTCCTCTCGTCGGCAATGAAGGTTCCGGAAGGAGTTCGACACGGGCGCGCGGCCGTCGGGCGAGCATGGCCCGCGCGGTATTCTTCGACGCGGATCGCGCCCCCCCCCTCCCGCGCGCGCAAGGGCGTTCGAACTTCGACGCGCGGCAAGAAAGTCCCGTCTGGCCAATGTAAAAGAATACATTGAAACCAATTGCCCCCTTAAGAATTCGCAGGAACGCGAGCGCGAGCAATGCAGATAACGGAGGTTGTAGAACAATGTGTCTCATCTGTTCTTCATGCTCAATTTCGAAGCCCACGTAAAGACGACGGGGCATCTGACAGATTGCCGCGCGCGCACGCGACCGCGCGCGCGCGCATCGTCCGTTTTTTTTTTTGCCCGGGGCCCCCTCGACAGCACGCGCGCGAAGGCGCTCGGGGCATTGCGACGCGCGCGCGAGAATCATATCCTTTGCGAATTTGCAATAGCCCAAGCGCCAGCTTTACGTTTGCGAATCTCCGTTGCGAGACCATGTGGGTGAATGCCTTTGCGGGGCAGTCGACTTTGATACCCCGGCAAAACACGTTGGTTTTCCTACGGATTCGAGAATGCGCCGGCGACGACGCGCGCGCGCTTCCCCCCATTTCTCCCGCGGGGGACGTTTGCAAACTGATGGCTGTTGCTTCGCGAGCGCGCGAGCGCATGAGACTTGTCGCAGAGGATGACGGGGGCGGGCGCCCGCCTGCCTAGGATGGCATGAATGCGCGCTCAGGGCGGGCGACGGGGCAAAACCACATGCAAATAGCAACGCGAGAAGGTTGACTTTTCAGCCCCGGGGGGGGGCTAAGAAGATGTGGTATAATCCACAGAGTCGAACAATTGCAAAAGGGGTCCCCAGCCCCGCTGCTCGCGCAGTGACCCCAACCACCCACCCGCAACATGGTTTGCCAAAACCACGCGGCGGCGATCCTGATGGGCGCTCGGCGTTGGGCGTCGCACGTCCGTGGCAGCGCTAGCCAACGCGCGCTCGCGCGGAAGACAGAGGGCTAGTTCGGCGCGACCGCGGCCGCAGCGGCGCTGACCGCTGGGCACCCCCCAGCGGGCACTTGAGTGCGAGCCGGTGAATCGGGCGGGCGCGGCGCAATGGCGACGCCCGCAACGGCGGGCGCCGCGGCGACAACAGCGTCTGCAGTGACAAGGCCAAGGACGGCGCAGAAACTGATCATGCCAGCAAAGACGACGACGCCCTCGCGTCGGCGAGGCAGCATGCGCGAGCGGCCGACGCGCGAAGTGCCCCGCATGGCATTATTTGACAAGGATGGCGCCGCGCACGCACGCCCCGCACGCGGGCAAGGGCGCCCGCGCAATCTCGACGCGCGGGGCGAGAAAAAAAACTCGAGAGCGCTTGCGCAGACCCACCTCTGCAAACTCGCGCTGCAAAACAATGCGTCTTCCCGCGCGTTCGGATCACTTGGCGATGACATCTCCACGGGCACTAAGGTTTTGGAAGGATTTCGGCCTGCGCGCGCGACGGCGCGAGCGCGCGCATTTCGCCGCATCTTTCCTCGCGGGGTTCTCGCGACCGCGCGCGCGCGGGGGCGCTCGAATGACCCCGACGCGCGCGCGGGGGGCGCGCGTGGCAGGCGGAAACAATGGAAAACCTGCAGTTCTCACAAGCATTCGCCCGAGCGGGCGCGAGGGCCCTTCCTGGCCACTGAAGGTGCAAAACGACGCGTTCGTTTCTATGTTTTCGGGAAGCTCGACGCTGACGCCCGCGCGGGCGCCAGGGTTGTCGACGGCCTCCGGCGCGCGTGGGCGACGGCGCGCGCGCGGCCCCTTGCTGAATCATATCATCGCGACAATGCGCGCGCGCGGGCGCTCGCGCGACGCTGGCGCGCGCGCGCGCGCGAGAAGCGCGATTGACAACGTTCGATGGCCGCGTCGAAAACCAAAAATTGTCTTGACATCCTGAGTAGCGCGAGCGCATGCTTCCACGATGCATATGTCCGCGAAGCCTCTCGCAGCAATGCGCTCAGGGGCGCTCGGTCTTACAGTTTACAATCCTTATGTGACCTCAAGGGTTTGATGCTCTCAGCCAGCGCGCGAGGCGACTCGCGCGCGCGCACTTCGCCCCGCGCGCGCACTTCTCCCGTCGCGCCCACTTCGCCCCATGACTGTTTCATAAGCGGGCGCTTGCATATGCAGATACACACAGATCAAAGGACGAGAAGGGGAGGTCCAGAATTGACTGCGCGGGATGGCATGACGTCATATTTAGGATGGCGGACCGCCGTGTCCAGGCGCATGGGGGGGGGTAATATGCAATACTCTCTTAGAAAAGGAGAACCGACATGGAGCGGCGCGCGCGGTGCAATCTACGTGGCGCAGCTCGTCCGGCCGAACTTGAAAGCGCCACCAACTCCATTGCTCGCGCCAGCATCCCACCCGCCCACCCGCAACTCAGCTTGCAGAACCCATGCGGCGGCGATTGCGACGACTGCTCGGCGCTGACCGGCACGTCGCCGCGGCCGCGCTAGCGCGCGCAGAACGGTCAGCTAGTCTGGCGCGACCGACGCAGCCGCGGTGGCGCTGGCCGCCGGGTACTTCCCAGCGCGCCTCGCAAGCCGCGCTGGACCGCGCGCACACTTGCGCGAGTCGGTGACTCGGGCGGGCGCGGAATCATGGCGACGCAGACAACAGCGAACGCGATGGCGATTGCAGCGGCGCCGGCGACGGCGGCGACGATGACAATGCCAATGACGGCGCCAATGCTGATCACGCCGAGGGCGATGATGGTGCCCACGCGTCGACGATGAAGGTTTTGGAAGGATGTCGGCATGCGCGGGCGGCCGACGGGCGCGAGTGGCCCGCAGGGTATTCTTTGAAAAGGATCGCGCCCCTCCCTCCCGAGCACGCACGCAAGCTCGCTCGAATGATTCTGACATGCGCGCGAAAGAACTTTGTCTAGAAACCCTTTGGTATTCTTAAGGGTGGCAAAAGCGCGCAAGTTTTGTTTGGGCAAAAACATGTTGCCTAAACATGTGCGCTATATGTTTCGGGGCTCTCCAGTACGAGACCTGAGGCGTTTGATGTTTCGGCGCGCGCGCGACAACACGCGCTTGAACACATCGTCGCATCTTCTGCGAGGGACGTTTGCGACTTCACGGTTTTTATAGGCTAGCGCGCGCAGAATGTTTTGTTGCAGAGGGTGGTGGGAGGTGCCGAGTTTGGCGTGGTCTGGGTGGTAATCCGCCGGCCCCCTTGTGGGGCCACCAGGCTGCGAGGCGCGGGTTCGCAGTTTCCAGTACCAGTTGTAGCGTGTAGTTTCCAGTGTTACAGTTCTGCTTCTTGCTGGTTACTGTAACTAGTTGATTGACCGCGCGAGGGGGGGGGAGGCCCAAACAGGATTTTTAGCACTCCCTGGGCGCGTTGTCTGAATTGCTCGGGGGGCTCGAAATCGACACCCCTCACGCAGATCCGCAGGGTCAGGGTCCAAAAACACATGGGATTTGCCACATTTCTGAAATTCGGCGCCACCTCTCACGCAGATCCGCGGGGTCAGGGTCCAAAAACACACGGGATTTGCAACATTTCTAAAACTCGGTGCCACCCCTCACGCAGATCCGCGGGGTCAGGGTCCAAAACCATGAGGAATTTGCCACATTTCTGAGTCCAAAAACACATGGGATTTGCCACATTTCTAAAATTCGGTGCCACCCCTCACGCAGATCCGCGGGGTCAGGGTCCAAAAACACAAGAGATTTGCCACATTTCTGAAATTCGGTGCCAACCCTTCACGCAGATCCGCGGGGTCAGGGTCAAAAAACACATGGGATTTGCAACATTTCTGAAATTCGGTGCCACCCCTCACACAGATCCGCGGGGTCAGGGTTCAAAAACACACGGGATTTGCAACATTTCTGAAATTCGGTGCCACCCCTTCACGCAGATCCGCGGGGTCAGGGTCCAAAAGCATAGGGGATTTGACACATTTCTGGAATTCGGTGCGACCCCTCATGCACATCCATCGCAAGGCGTGGTAACCCAAACTGCGAGAACTCCCTCGGCCCTTTAATCGCAAGGTGTGGTAACCAAGCCCGTAAACCATACACGTCTTACCAATCGCCAGGTGTGGTAACCCCTCTTGTGATCAGTTGGTTTTGCTGATTGCGAATCGGCTTCGCATGAAGTTTCGATACTGCTTCACGACAGCGCCAAGGCCTCATGACTTAGCTCTTCCATGGCACATTCTCAGAGAGAGGGGGCCGGCGGCAGGGGGCGAAGCCCTTACGGATTACCATGAACGATGTGGCGGGCTAATTTTTTAAGCTGCGCATCCCCATAGGGGTTCTAAAATCCCAGCCTCGGGGGTCGTCATTTCTTTCTAGACATGAGAACCGATGTTGGGCATTCTACCTGGTGCAATATATGTGGTGCAACCTGTGCGGTGCAATCTTTATGGTGCGATCTATGTGGGCCAGAAGATGTGGTGCAATCTATGTTGTGCAACTCACTTTGACTGTCTTGAAGCTCTCCTCTCCACAACTCGTGCCAACATCCCACCCTCCCACCCGCAACTTGGCCGCAAGACCTCTCATAACCGTGACGGTCTATCAAATGGCCCTTGCAACGACACCGACGCCGACGACGACAGCGACAACGACGACGACGACGACGCCGCCGACACCACTACGACGACACCGACGACGTCCCCAACGACCTGAACGACGCCGACAACGACGACGACGACGACAACGACGACGACGACGACGCCGACGACGACGACGACGATGACGGCGCCGACGCCGACGCCGACAACGACGACGATGACATTGCCGACGACGACGACGACGACGCCGACGACGACAACGCCGACGGCGACGACGCCGACGACGACGACGAAAACCAAGACGACGACGACGACGCCAACGACGACGACGACGACGTCGCCAACGAAGACGACGACGACGAGGGAGGAGGGAGGACGACGACGGCGACAACGACGACAACGACGAGGGAGGAGGGAGAAGGGCGACGACGCGAACAACAAAGAAGGAAGGAGGACGGCGACGCCAACGACGACAACCACGAGGGAGGAGGGACGACGACGACGACGACGGCGACGGACGACGGCAGGAGGGACGACGACGAGGGACGACGACGAGACGCCGACGACGGACGACGGGGACGACGACGGAAGAGAAAGGACGACCACGGCGACAACGACGACGGAAACGACAACGACGCCAGAAAGGACGACGACGACAACGACGACGAAACAGAGGACGACGACGGCGACGACGACGACAAGGGAGGAGGGAAGACGGCGACGACGACGACGACAACGACGACGCAAGAGCGCGCGCGCACGCTTTTGTTGAAACTCCGCGATGCGAATATATGCGTTCTCCCCTGCATGTTTCCTTGGGTTCTGGTTTTGTTCTCACCCGCGTAACCCTCGCTCCTCAGTCACACCCTCCCCTTCTCATGACACACAGCACGTACACAGCACAGCACAGCACAGCATTGCTCAGCACAGCACAGCTTAGCTCAGCTCATCACAGCACAGCATAGCCCAGCTCATCTCAGCACAGCACAGATTGCAAAGAATAGCACAGCACAACACAGCACAGCACAGCACAACACCTCTGGACACCATAGGGGGTGCGCAGCAGGTGGTCTCTGAGCGCGGCCGCTATCCACGACACTGCCGCAAAGCCTAGCAAGCGTGGCATTTTCGGGACACCATAGGGGGTGCGCGGGGGGTTGTCTCTCAGCGCGGCCGCTATCCACGACACTGCCGCAAAACCCAGCCGGCGTGGCACTTTCTGGACACCACAAGGGGTGCCGGCCGCTATCCATGACACTGCCGCAAAGCCTAGCAGGCGTGGCACTGCTGTCTGGACACCACGGGGGATGCGCAGGGGGTGGTCTCTCAGCGCGGCCGCTATCCACGATGATGTCGCAAAGCCTAGCAGGCGTGGCACTTTCTGGACACCATAGGGGGGGCGCGGGGGGTGGTCTCTCGGCGCGGCCGCTATCCACGACACTGTCGCAAAACCTAGCGTGCGTGGCACTTTCTGGACACCATAGGGGGTGGTCAGGGGTTGGTCTCCCAGCGCGGCCGCTATCCACGATACTGCCGCAAAGCCTAGCAGGCGTGGCACTTTCTGGACACCATAGGGGGTGCGCAGGGGGTGGACTCTCAGCGCGGCCGCTATCCACGACACCGCCGCAAAGCCTAGCTGGCGCGGCACTTTCTGGACACCGTAGGGGTGCGCGGGGGGGGGTCTCCCAGCGCGGCCGCTGTCCACGCTATCTTCTCCTCCTCATGACACACAGCACGTACACAGCAAAACACAGCACAGCATTGCTCCTCACAGCTCAGCTCAGCTCAGCTCAGCACAGCATAGCACAGCTCATCTCAGCACAGCACAGCACAGCACTGCACAGCACATCTGGACACCATAGGGGGTGCGCAGCAGGTGGTCTCTGAGCGCGGCCGCTATCCACGACACTGCCGCAAAGCCTAACAGGCGTGGCACTTTCTGGACACCATAGGGGGTGCGCGGGGGGTTGTCTCTCAGCGCGGCCGCTATCCATGACACAGCCGCAAAGCCTAGCAGGCGTGGCACTTTCTGGACACCATGAGGGGATGCGCATTGGGGTGGTCTCTCAGCGCGGCCACTATCCACGATGATGTCGCAAAGCCGAGCAGGCGTGGCACTTTCTGGACCCATAGGGTGCGGGGGGGTGGTCTCTCAGCGCGGCCGCTATCCACGACACTGCCGCAAAACCAAGCCGGCGTGGCACTTTCTGGACACCATAGGGGGTGCGCAAGGGGTGGACTCTCAGCGCGGCCGCTATCCACGACACTGCCGCAAAACCTACCAAGCGTGGCACTTTCTGGACACCATGGGGGTGCGCGGGGGGTGGTCGCTCAGCGCGGCCGCTGTCCACGACACTGTCGCAAAGCCTGGCAGGACTGGCACTTTCTGGACACCATGGGGGGTGCGCAGGGGGTGGTCTCTCAGCGCGGCCGCTATCCACGACACTGTCGCAAAACCTGGCAGGCGTGGCATCTTGTGGACACCATAGGGGTCGCGCAGGGGGTGGTCTCTCAGCCCGGCCGCTATCCACGACACTGTCGCACGGACTAGCAGGCGTGGCACTTTCTGGACACCATTGGGGGTGCGCGGGGGGTTGTCTCTCAGCGCGGCCGCTATCCACGACACTGCCGCAAAACCCAGCCGGCGTGGCACTTTCTGGACACCATGAGGGGGTGCCGGCCACTATCCATGACACTGCCGCAAAGCCTAGCAGGCGTGGCACTTTCTGGACACCACGGGGGATGCGCAGGGGGTGGTCTCTCAGCGCGGCCGCTATCCACGATGATGTCGCAAAGCCTAGCAGGCGTGGCACTTTCTGGACACCATAGGGGGGGCGCGGGGGGTGGTCTCTCGGCGCGGCCGCTATCCACGACACTGTCGCAAAACCTAGCGTGCGTGGCACTTTCTGGACACCATAGGGGGTGCTCAGGGGTTGGTCTCCCAGCGCGGCCGCTATCCACGATACTGCCGCAAGGCCTAGCAGGCGTGGCACTTTCTGGACACCATAGGGGGTGCGCGGGGGATGGTCTCTCAGCGCGGCCGCTATCCACGACACCGCCGCAAAGCCTAGCCGGCGTAGCACTTTCTGGACACCATGGGGGGTGCGCGGGGGTTGGTCTCCCAGCGCGGCCGCTATCCACGCTACCTTCTCCTCCTCATACATACAGCACGTACACAGCACAGCACAGCACAGCATTGCTCCTCACAGCTCAGCTCAGCTCAGCTCAGCACAACACAGCATAGCACAGCTCATCTCAGCACAGCACAGCACAGCACAGCACAGCACTGCACAACACAGCACAGCACAGCACAGCACAGCATCTCTGGACACCATAGGGGGTGCGCAGCAGGTGGTCTCTGAGCGGGGCGCTATCCACGACACTGCCGCAAAGCCTAGCAGGCGTGGCACTTTCTGGACACCATAGGGGGTGCGCGGGGGGTGGTCCCGCAGCGCGGCCACTATCCACGACACTGCCGCAAAGCCTAGCATGCGTGGCACTTTCTCGACGCCACAGAGGGTGCGCTGGGGGTGCGGTCGCTATCCGTTTCGGGCTCGCAACGCGTGGCAGGCGTGGCACTTCCTCGACGCCACAGGGGATGGGCTGGGGGTGCGGTCGCTCTCCGCTTCGGGCCCGCAAAGCGTGGCAGGCGTGACACTTCCTCGACGCCATAGGGGGCGCGCTGGTGGGGCAAGCATTGCACTTCCTCGACGCCGCAAGTGGTGCCTTGGGGGTGCCGTCGCTACCGGTTTCGGGCTCGCAAAGTGTGGCGGGCGCGGCGCTTCTCCTCTCCACTCTCCTCCCTCCTCTCCTCTTGACTGGCGTCACCAACGGCATCGGCAGGGCATTGGCCACCAACATCATTCTCGCATGCTTCACTTCAGCTATCATCACTCTTGCCATAATATAAGTATGTGGGATTCCTCGGTAGCGTAATTGGATGTTTTTTGGACACTCGATTTTGGAATCCTTCCGAAACCGAAGGTTGTGGAGGGATTTCGGCATGCGCGCGCGACGACGCGCGCGCGCACTTCGGCACATCTGTTACAAAAGATTCTCGCGGCGGCACGCGCGCAAGGGCGTTCGAAAGATTTCGACATGCGCGCGCGCGAAGCCCGTTTGGTAGTGTTTGAAAATCTTGAAAAACCAGAATGGCTCCCTAAAGATTTCGCAAGAATGCGCGCGTATTCTTATCAGAAAATCAGTGTTGCGAAACCGTGTGTTTTTGTATGCTTTTTGGAAACTCGATTTTGCAATCCTTCCGAAACCTTTAGGTGTTTGGAAGATTTCGGCATTCGCGCGCGACGACGCGCGCGTGTGCACTCCGTCCAGTTTTTTCGCAAGGGATTCTTTAACACTTATGATTTTTGATCAACGAGTGCGCGCGCATTGAATTTGTTGCAGGGGATGGGGGGCGGGGGTCGATACCAGCCTGGCTGGGATAGTATGAACTCGCAGGTAGAATGGGCATTGCGTCAGAATCCATGTGTTTTTTTCATCGGTTCCCGGAGGATCTTTAACTCTGGGGGGGGAGGGTGGTAGAACCTATTTGTTTGTTTTTAAGGAAAATCAATCACTTGCTCAACTTGAAGCTGCCTTCTTCACTGCTCGCGCAAACATCCCACCCTCCCACCCGCAACTTGATCGCAAGACCTCTTAAGGCCGTGACGGTAGGTACCAAATGGCACTTGGCAACGACACCGACGCCGACGACGGCCGCGACAACGACGACGACGACGACGACGACACGCCGCCGACACCGACTACGACGACACCGACGACGTCTCCAACGTCTTCGACGACGACGACGACAACGACGACGACGACGACAACGACGACGAAGACGAGGACGACGACGACGACACCGACGACGACGACACCGACGACGACGACGCCGACGCCGACGCCGACGCCGACGACGACGACGATGACAACACCGACGACGACGACGATGCCGACGCCGACGGCGTCGACTGCGACGACACCGACGACGTCTCCAACGACTTCGACGACGACGACGACGACGTCGCCAACGAAGACGACGACGACGACGAGGAGGGAGGACGGCGACGGCGACAACGACGACAACCACGAGGAAGGAGGGAGGACGGCGACGACGCGAACGACGAAGAAAGAGAACGGCGACGACAACGACGACGACGACAACGACGAGGGAGGAGGGAAGACGACGACGACGATGACGACGACGACGACGACGGCGACGAAATAGGAGGGACGACGACGACGACGACGACGGCGACGAAATAGGAGGGACGACGACGACGACGACGACGACGACGACGACGACGGCGACGCCGACAACGACGACGATGACATTGCCGATGACGACGAGCGACGACGACGGACGACGACGACGACGAGCGATGAGGGAGCGCGGCGGGCGCCGGCCGAAGCGTCGTCAGCTTGCACTAACAACGACGGGCTATGAGCATAACGCGCTACAAACATGGAGTAAACGTCAGAACGACGTTTTCGTAGGGATCTCGGGAGCGGCCACGAGGGGGGTGTCCAAGAGGGAGGGTGCAAATCATGACCGGCGGCACGTGCGCGGCCCAGCGAGGGGGCCAGGAACGTAATGAAATAAGAAGAGGCGCCATGAGATCTGGGGAAATATCATGGCCCACGCCATGATATCCACCCCCTCTCGAGTCATCACCCCCCTCTTTGCCGCCCCCTCGAGGAGAAGGAGGAGGAAGAGGAGGAGGAGGAGGAGGAGGAGGAGGAGGAGGAGCGGAGGAGGAGAAGGAGGAGGGAGGAGAGAGGGAGGAGGAGGAGGAGGAGGAGGAGGGGAGGAGGAGGAGGAGGAGAGAGGAGGAGGAGGAGGAGGAGGAGGAGGAGGGAGGAGGAGGAGGAGGAGGAGGAGGAGGAGGAGGGATCAGCACTCGGCCGAGTGCTGATCCCTACCCAGACGGCCAATCGGGGCTGACCACGGCCGGGCAGGAGGACAGGGCCAGGCCGGGGGCACGCCAAAGCGGTCCGGGGCGGGCCCCGTGGACGGGTGCAGGCCCCTACTTGGGGGGGGGCCCTACGTCAAGCCTGTCGGCTGGCCCGCCTCCGCCTGCCCTGGCCCTTTTCGGGCCGCCCCGTTTTCGTGTGCATTGGAGGGCTCCTCCTTTGAGCCTTTGAGGCCCCGGCTTTCAGTTTCACGTTCACTCCTACGGGCTCTTTCCAGCTTCCTCAGCTGCGCATCGCGAGTCGCAGGCACGACCGAAGGGCCACGACAAACGTCGAGGAGGGCCCGCGGGACCCCACGAGGCAGGATGAGGAAGCCAGAAGAGGCTGCGCATATGCAAATGCTGCCAATCTGGGCCATTGCATGGCCGCGATTACGAAACTCCTGGAGGGCGGCAACGGCGACAACGACGACGGAAATGACGACGACGCCAAAGACGACGACGACGAGGAAAGACAGAGGACGACGACGGCGACGACGACGACGACGACGAGGGAGGAAGGACGGAGACGACGACGACGACGACGACGACGACGCAAGAGCGCGCGCGCACGCTTTTGTTGAAAATTCGTGTTGCGAAAACATGTGTTCTTGTATGTTTTTGTTGGACACTCGATTCTGAAATCCTTCCGAGAACCGAATGTATTGGAGGGATTTCGGCATGCGCGCGCGACGACGCGCGCACGCACTTCGTCACACGTGTTGCAAGATATTTATTTTGACGGCACGCGTTCCAGGGCGTTCGAAAGATTTCGACATGCACGCCCGAAGCCCGCCTGGTAGTATGTTTTGAAAATATTGGAAAACCAATGGTTCCCATAAGATTCCGCAAGAGCGCACGCGCGTAATTTTTGTTAAGGGATCGATGTTGCGAAACCGTGTGTGCTTTTGTATGCGTTTTGGAAACTCGATTTTGGAATCCTTCCGAAACCAAAGGTTCGAGAAGAGTTTCGGCATGCGCGCGCGACGACGCGCGCGTGCATCGTCCAATGTTTTGCAAGGGCTTATTGAAAACTTATGATGTTTGATACACAAGTACGCGCATAGCATGTGTTGCACAGGATGGCGGGGGGGTCGATACCGCCCCCCTCTGGGATGGTGCAAATTCATATCTAGGATGGACGATGGGGTCGAACCCTACAGTGCCGTTTTTTAAATACATGCTCCGCGTGCGGATCATGTATTAAAAATGAAGGGCTTTAGTATTAACAACAATGATGATTTTATGCATTGATATATTAATAAGTTAATCATGTATTAAAAATCCCATGTATTAAAAATCCTATGTATTAAAACCTGCCCTGTATGTCCTTTGCATCGGTTCCTGGGGGGTCTTTAGCCCTTGGGGGGGAGGGTGGTAGAACAGATTTTCTTTCTGGAGAGGAGCATGCATGTTGTGCAATGCAAGTTGAGCAATCTATGGGGTGCCATCTATGTTGTGCAGTCTATGTGGTGCAATCTATGTTGCGCAACTCTATTTGACCGTCTCTTGAAGATGTCCTCGCCACTGCTCGTGCAAACACCCCACCCTCCCACCCGCAACTTGGTCGCAAGACCTCTTAAGACCATGACGGTAGGTACAAAACGGCACTTGGCAACGACAGCGACGCCGACGACCACAGCGACAACGACGACGACGCCGCCGACAACGACTACGACGGCACCGACAACGTCTCCAACGACGACGACGACAACGACGATGACGACGACGACACGGACGACAACGACGACAACGACGACGACGACGATGACGACGACGACGCCGACGACGACGACGACGAAGACGACGACGACGACGACTTCACCAACGACGAGGGAGGAGGGAGGACGACGACCGCGACAACGACGACAACGACGAGGGAGGAGGGAGGACGGCGACGACGCGCACGACGAAGAAGGAGGGAGGACGGCGACGCCGACGACGACAACGACGAGGGAGGAGGGAAGACGAGGACGACGAAGACGACAACGACGACGAAATAGAAGGGACAACGACGAGACGCCGACGAAGACGACGAGGGAGGAAGGACGACCACGGCGACAACGACGACGGAAACGACGACGGCGCCAAAGACGACGACGACGACGACGAGGAAAGACAGAGGACGACGACGGCGACGACGATGACGACGACGAGGGAGGTGGGAGGACGGCGACGACGACGATAACGCAAGAGCGCGCGTGCACGCTTTTGTTGAAAACCAGTGTTGCGAAACCCTGTCTTTATATGGGTATATGTATATATGTATGCATTTTTTTGGACACTCGATTTTGAAATCCTTCCGAGACCGCAGGTTTTTGGAGGATTTCGGCATGCGCGCGCGACGACGCGCGCGTGCGCACTTCGTTCCATTTTTTGTGGAGGATTCTCGCGACGGCACGCGCGCAAGGGCGTTCGAAAGATTTCGACATGCGCGCACGCGAAGCTCTTTGGGTTTTCGGGAGATTTCGCAAGAGCGCGCGCGCAAGTTCTTGAGATTTCGCAAGAGCGCGCGCGTAAGTTCTTTTAGCAAATCAATGTTGCAAAACCCAAAGTGTTATGTTTTTTGGAAACTCCATTTTGAAATCCTTCCGACATCGAAGGTGTTTGAAGGATGTCGGCATGCGCGCACGACGACGCGCGCGTGTGAACTTCGTCCCATTTTTGGCAAGGGAATCTTGAAAACTTCTGATGTTTGATAAACGGGTGTGCGCGCATAGCATTTGTTGCAAAGGATGGCGGGGGGGAGTGACACCGGCCTGGCTGGGATAGTATGAATTCACAGGTGGGATGGACATTGCGTAATAATCATATGTGTTTTGCATCGGATCCCGGGGGATCTTTAAGCCCGGGGGGGAGGGTGGTAGAACCTAGTTCTTTTTCAGGAAGGAAAACCAATCACTTGCTCAACTTGAAGGACGAGTGTGCAGCAAACTCCGGGGGGGTAGAGCCTATTCTTCTTTAAGGAAAGAGAATCTATGTTTTGCACGTCACTTTACTGTCTTAAAGCTGTCCTCTCCGCTGCTCGTGCAAACACCCCACCCTCCCACCCGCAACTTGGTCGCAATACCTCTTAAGACAGTGACGGTAGGTACCAAATGGCCCTTGGCAACGACACCGACGCCGACGACGACAGCGACAACGACGACGACGACGACGACACCGACTACGACAACACCGACGACGTCCCCAACGACCTCAACGACGACGACAACGACGACGACGACAACGACGACGACGACGCCGACGCCGACGACGACGACGATGACGACGCCAACGCCGACGACGACGACAACGACGACGCCGATGACAGTGCCGACGACGACGACGACGCCGACGACGACGACGACGCCGACGCCGACGCCGCCGACGACGACGACGAAGACGACGACGACGTCGCCAACGAAGACGACGACGACGAGGGAGGAGGGAGGACGACGACCGCGACAACGACGACAACGACGAGGGAGGAGGGAGGACGGCGACGACGCGAACGACGAAGAAGGACGGAGGACGGCGACGCCGACGACAACAACGACGAGGAAGGAGGGAAGACGGCGACGACGACGACGGCGGCGAAATAGGAGGGACGACGACGAGACGCCGACGACGGACGACGAGGACGACGAGGGAGGAGAGGACGACCACGGCGACAACGACGGAAACGACAACGACGCCAGAAAGGACGACGACGACAACGACGAGGAAACAGAGTCGACGACGGCGACGACGATGACGACGACGAGGGAGGAGGGAAGACGCTGACGACGACGACGACGCGCGAGGGCGCGCGCACGCTTCTGTTGAAAATCCGTGTTGCGAAACCCTGTGGTTTTGTATATGTTTTGGACACTCGACTTTGAAATCCTTCCGAAACCGCAGGTTTTT
>CAUYUJ010020654.1:86618-91618 GCA_963575745.1 Prorocentrum cordatum | reverse complement strand
CACTCTGCGGGGGTGGGCCGGGTTGGGCTCGCTGTCTCGGGGGCGACCACGAGGGGGTGCCCACGAGGGGGAGGGGCGCAAATCATTCGGGGGGGACGGAAGGGGGGGATAGCAAAGGGTAGGGTAGAGAATCAGCTCACGTAGCTGATTTTACCAGCGCCTCCCGGCGCCGGGAGGTGCCCACGTATCGAGGAATGGGCCCGGCAGCGGGGCCGGCCCCCCTTTCCCTATCCCCACCTTTCGTTCGGCCCGAATCATGGCTGGAGGCATGTGCGCGGCCCAGGGGGGTGGCCGGGGACGCATTGAAATAAGAAGAGGTGCCATGAAATCTGGGGGAGTTTCACGGCCCCCACCATGCCATGATATCCACCTCCCCCTAGTCATCACCCCCCTCTCTGCCGTCCCCGAGTGTCTCTAGCGCGGCCAGGGATGCCATGGATCCAGGAACCTCTGCGTAGCCTCTGGGGACCTCTGGGTGGCCCCAAACCCCAGGCTTCTGCCGACTCAAAAACATGGCGCCGATTCGGTTTGCCATTCCAGTCGTCCAGGGGCCGTTGAGGACCTGGGACAAGACCCAGAATCAGGAAGAAAATTCTGGGATGGAAGAGGGGTTGAGAGGTCCAACGGCCGAGGACTAAGGGACCAATCCAATACAACTGTGTGTAGCGCAGGGCGCGGCCCTCGTCATGCAGTGCGCGACGCGGGGCAGCTCAGATAGGGGGCTGCGGGCCAAGCGCGCAGAGGCGCGATGAGGTCCCTGTGGGGCGCGATCCGCGTGATGGGTGTGCCGAGTTGGGTGCGGGCCCGCATGTGTCCACGCCCACCACCGCGGCCGTATGTTGGACTCCCCGTGGGACACAGTCCGCGTGACGTGTGCAGGCCGTCCCGAGATGGGCGGGGTGGCGCCATGCGGGCGCTGCCACCGGGGCCGTTCGGTTGGGCTTCCCGTGGGGGCACGAAACGCGCGAGGGGTGCGTCGAACTGTGTGGGGTGACGCCGTGCCGCTGGAGCCTCGGGTCGGGCTCCTCGGGCCACGAAGCGTGTGAGGGGTGTGTCGAAGTGGACGGGGTGACGCCATGCGGGCGCTGCCGCTGGGGCCTTCAGTGTGGCTCCCTGGGGGGCCACGAAACGTATGAGGGGCGTGGCGAAGTGGGCGGGGTGCCGCCATGCAGGCGCTGCTGCGGGGGCTTCCGGTGGGACTCCTCGTGAGGCCACCAAACGTATGGAGGGTGCGTCGACGTGGGCGTGGTCACGTCAGGCGGGCGCTGCCGCTGGGGCCTCCGGTGGGACTCCCTGTGAGGCCACGAGGCGTGCGAGGGGTACATGCCGAGGTGAGCCGGGGGACTGCGCGCGCCCCCCCCCCCGGGGCCTGAGATGGGGCACCCTTTGGTGCCACGAAGCGTGTGAGGGGTGTGCGGAAATGGGCATGCGAAAGAAAGACACACGGATGGGAGGAAGGGGGAGGGGGAGGAGACGGGAATTGGAGCGCGCGGGGCACAGGATGAGTCCTCGGGCGGGTTCCTCTCTCCCGACGGAAGGCTGTTGTCCAAAGACCGTCCGTCGAATGGGATGTGTCCCCACCGCCGAAAGGGATGTTGAATCACCCACCCTCCGCCAGAGGGTTTTTCTGTCCGGCCCTCCTCCCCTCATCAGAGCGAAGGTTTGGTCCAGTCTTCCGCCCGCTGTGGCTAGCGGGGGGGCCTCTTCGATGCAGCCTCACAGACGCACCGTCCCGTTCCCTTCTCCCCCTCCTCCTCCTCCTCCTCCTCCTCCTCCTCCTCATCCTCGTTCTCCTTATCCCCCTATTTTCCCCCCTGCGTCTCTCCCCCCCCTCCTCGCTCCTTCCTGTCCCGATCCGCCCCCCTCCGATCTCCTCCACAAGCTACCCCCGCCCCCCGGCGCCCCTCCTGCTCCCTCTGTCGGCCCCCCTCCCTCCCCCCTCCGGCCTGCCGCTGCGCCTCGTGCTCCTCCCCCGTTGCCTCCCTGCGCTGCCGCACCAGCGCGAGAGAGGGAAGCGCAAGAGGGCCGATGGGGCGCGGGCGTCCGAGGGGATCGGCCAGGCGGCCAGCGCCTCCGAGGCGACCCGGGGCGGGAGGGACCGCGGGCGGCTGGGCCCGCGCCTCCGCTGCGACGTCGCAGGCCCGGGGAGCCAGGCAGTCCACGGGAACTCGGGCCCCCTCCTCCTCCTCCTCCTCCTCCTCCTCCTCCTCCTCCTCCTCCTCCTCCTCCTCCCCTCCTCTCTCCCCTCTCCTCCTCCTCCCCCTCCTCTCCTCCTCCTCCTCCTCCTCCTCCTCCTCCTCCTCCTCTCCTCCTCCCTCCTCCTCCTCCTCCCCTCCTCCTCCTCCCTCTCCCCTCCTCCTCCTCCTATTCCTCCTCCTCCTCCTCCTCCTCCTCCTCCTCCTCCTCCTCCTCCTCCTGGGGACGAAGAGGTAGGACATCAAGGGGCAGGGTAGAGAGTCCGCTTACACAGGCTGGTCTGCCCGGCGCCTCCTGGCTCCGGGAGGCGCCCCCGTATCGAGGGAGGGGCCCCGCGGCGGGGCCGAAGCCAGCGGCACGCAGCAGATTTCGTCACCCCCCTCTTTCCCTGTCCTCCCCCCTCTTGTGTGGCCCGAACTTAGGAGAATAACAAGTGACATAAACATACAAACTCGGAGGTCCGCGCGGACCTCCGAGTTTGTATGTTTATGTCACTTTTTGTTCCCTGTCCTCCACCCTTTTGTGTGGCCCGATCTACCCAGGACGTTCGGGCCTGCGACGAGTTGAGTACTCGGCTCCAGCGAGAGGTGCTCCGGAGGCGCCCCGAGCAACGTCTGGGCCGTGCATCGCGAGCGCCTGGACAGGCGCGTACCGCGGCAGCGTCGACGAGATGTCAGGACTGCATGGCCAGGGAACGCTTCAATGGTGGGTACCGTGCGGCAGACCATGACGCCAAAAGAAAACGTAAACATAGTTGTCAACCTGCCGTTGACCCACCGCGGGCTGTCGGCTGGACGCGGCAGGCGGCCAGCGCGACACGTGGTCACAGATGCGTAGAAGCAAGCGCGATTCGTTCCGTGGCCCAAGAAATGCGAACACATTGTCATTGTCGCGAGGACTTGTGGATCGGGCCTCGACCGCAATGCACACCAGGGAGTGCGTTCGCAACCAGTTTTGCTTGAGCGATGGGTCGGGCAGCAGGGATTCCAAATCGGGAGCGCTGCAACCTCGACTGTACCCTCCTGTGCTGCTGGGCCATTGGGTCCTCGCTTCCAACCCGCTGCGCCGCACGCGCGCCTCCTCCTGTCCCCCCCCGCCTCCCGCCCCGCCCTGCCTGTCATAGGGGGCCACGTGCGAACCCTACCCCTACCCCCCGCGAGTTCTGAGGGGGAGGGTGGGGCTCACTTCGCTTGGGAGCTCCCGAACGAAGGGAACCCCACCCTCGCCCTCAGCAATCGTGGGGGGGTAGGGGTAGGGTTCGCCTGTGGCCCCCCCTGTCAGACGTTCTGCTCCCAGCGTGCCGCTTTCGGCGCGCCCGCGCGCCATCCCGGGCTCCGCCTGCAGCTCCCGCGAGGGCGCCCGCGGGCGCCTCCCGCCGCCCAGGTTGGCACTCCCCTCGCACGGCCCGTGCCCCCCCTGTTGGGGAGCTTCCCCCGCGGCCCCCCGCAGAGGGGGCGCTCGCGCGCCGCGCCCCGCCCGCCGACGGCCTCTGCCGGACCTGGGGGGGACGCCCGGAGCAGCAGCACGGCGCGGGGCAGTGCGCGCCCGCGGCCCCTCGGGGCACCGAAGGCGGCCCGGCCCGAAGGCCCGAACTGCGCCCGCACGTCGGGTCGGGGGCGGGCGCAGGCTCCGTGGCGTGTCGTTCCCTGCTCCTCGACCCCCCCCCCCCCACCCTCGGGGTCGGGGATGGACAGACCTCCCTTTAGTAAAACGTGGTTTAGTGAAAACGACCTGGAAAATAACGGCCGCGGCGCCCTCTCGAGAACCGAAAACGGACAATTCACTAATCGACGTGTCACTGTTGGGGGATCTGTCCACCCCCGACACCCACTGGAAATGGAGGTCCGATTCAGGCCTTCGGCGTGGGTCTGGGGTCTGGCCTGGTGGGTGGCGACCCGCTGCGGCGCGCCCCGTCACCCAATTCGGTGCGCCCCCCTTGGGGAGCCAGCCCCGCCTGCCGCCTCGACGCGCCCAGCCGCGCGGCTCCCACGAGGGAGCTCCGTCTGCGGCTCCAGCTGGCCAGGCCGCAGGTCGGCGCCGCGCCCAGTGCAGCGGATCCCTCGCCAGGACCGCGTCCCCGCAGGGAGTTCCGCCCGGGGTATCCGTGGAGGCCCATGCCAAGAAACACCCTGCCGCCTCCAGGGTGCCCTGGGTTTCCTGGGTTCCGATGGTGTTGCTACAAGAAGCGTGACACTCCCTTACCAAAAAATCGATGGACGTCGTGGGGTCCCAGGGTTGGGCTTCTTGTGGAGGTTTCTCGTGGACTGGCCTCCACTGTATCGGTGGGCCCGACCGCGGGGCGGCTCCGCGCCCAGCTCGTCCGACCCCTCACGAGGATCAGGACCTCGGCGGGAGCTCCACCTACGCTCTGAGTGGGCTCGAGCGCATGTATGGCGGCGACGCTCACATTTTCGGGCGGGTGGCAATGGGGGGTGACCCAAATTGGGGACGAAGAAAAAGACCCTCAAGGGGCACTTTAGGGCCCCTCTAGGGCACCAACTGCCTCCCAGAGGGGCCCTGAAGGGACCCTTTAGGGCCTTGTTTTCTTCACCCCCCATGTGGGTCACCCCCCACTATCACCCGCCCCACATGTCTGGACGCCCACCGGAGGACCGTTGCCCCCTGGGGCGTGTCCACTCTCCAAGTGGGCCCGCCTGCATGGCGGTGCCACGCCCATCTCGGCACACCCCTCGCGAGGACCGTGGCCTTGGGTCGGGCGTGTCCCCCTACAGGCGGCTTCTGGACGAAACATAAAGAGTAGCCAAACAAGAACCAACACTGGTCAAAAAATTGTCCAAAAAAAA
>CAUYUJ010020654.1:9118-81618 GCA_963575745.1 Prorocentrum cordatum | reverse complement strand
TGATCCCATTCGTCTCATTCCTCCTTTTCCAGCTCTTCCTCGCCCTCACCCCCACCCTCTTATCATCCCCCTCGTCCTCATCACCCTCCTCGTCATTCTCACCATGTATCGCCCTCCTCCTATTACCTTGCATCCTCGCGATCTGGCCGAGGCATACATCATCCTGAATTATGTTTCTATCTCACGGAACTGGTGCTATGCACGATATCTGGCATGATGGCCATTGAGTTGCCATTGCCTGCCGAAGATTCGTGTGGCATATGTTGTTACGTAGCCTGTGTGCCCCAGGGCCCCACTAGCCACCTGTGAATCTTTGCAGGCCCCCACGGCTGCGCGACGCCCGACTCGACAGCGTCGAGCCCCGGCCTAGAGAAGTTGAAAAGCCAGAGTGCACGTTGTCAAGTTGCATTGCATACCCCATGAGAGCTACGTGGCAAGCGCGTGGGAAGGCACAGAAACAAAAGACGGCAACGTCGAGAGCGACCGACAGCCGTTCAAGTCGCACATACAATACAATAAAATTGACCTGGGCAACACAAAGAGAGAAACACTACGCGCGAAAAGCTTCAATGAGCCCGCGGTCCCAACCCCGCGAGATCTTAGAAAATACCACTTGGCTCTCAGAACTTGCAATGGATACGCACAAGATCTCACTGGCTTGGCCACTCGCACAAACAGGCCTTACGAGTTTACCCCGAACTCCGCCCAGGCCGTCTCCCACGCAGCTTTGCGCTCCTTCCACTGCGACTGGGTCAGCGTCGACACGTAGGACATGTTCATGTGGTTCGCAGCCTTCTTCAGCTCATCGCTCATCTTAGCAGCGTCAGCGGTGACTATCTGCGGGATATGCAGGATGAACTGCCAGGCGTCGACTTCCTTGTTCCTGCACCCAGGGTAGTAGTAGATGGGCTGGGGAATCCAGCCCCAGGGCACATAGATCACCGAATGCTTAGGCGCGTAGATACAGATCACGTTCTCGGAGTCCGTCATAAACTCCTCAGCCGACTCGCCAGACAAGAAGGCCTTGACGTCGGTGAGCGAAATGCCCTGCCTCAGGATCGCCTCGGCGTTCCAGAAGATGAAGAAGATGTCCTGGCTCAAAGGCGAGGCGAAGAACGCTGCCACTGGCAGCGGGGGCGCCGCGGGCCCCAGGCGAAGCGAGTTACGAGCCACCGTAGTCAAGAACGCTGCGAAGTCCTCCTTTGGCTTCATCGGGCCGCCCTCCTGAACTTTCGCCTCGATCTTCAGCTGCGCGCCGAGCCAGTCGCTGTGGATCGCCATCTTCTCGCCCAGCTTCTTCGTCTGTTTCTTCGAGTCGTCCTCCATGCTCTGGAGCATCTTCTCGAACCACTCAGGGGCCTTGGACCACGCCTGGAACGCGTGTGGATCGAAGGCGCCGTCAGCGCCCTCTATGTCCACCGACACGTCGCCAATGGCAACAACCTTCTCCACCGACGCAGGCATCTCGACCATGAGATCAATCTCCTCGCTCGGGATGGTGCCCAGAGCAGTCTCCCAGATCTTCGACACCAAGGGGGCCTCCAGCTTCGCGATCTTTTGGGGGGAGCTCTTCCCAGACAACGCGTTCTGAACCTGGGCAGGGTTGGGATGCATAAAAAAACGAAATCAAACCTCACTCCTGGTCTTCATCCTCCTTCCCTCCTCCTCCCTCTCCCCCTCCTCCTCCTCATCATCATCATCCCTCCTCCTCCTCTCGCCCAGCGACGTTTTCTTGTCATTCGTCATCTGCCTTGATCCCCCTCATTCCGTTCCACCGCCTCCACGTCACACAGTAAGCAACACATGCACAGTGCTTATGAGGACATATGTTATGCTGGCGTTTCTCTCCCCCCTCCTCCTCTTCTCCCATCGTCATGCACGTGCTCCTCCTCCTCCTTCTTGTCGAGTTTGTTAGTTACTTCGCATCTCGCCTGCCGCTTCATCTTCCTTCTCTTCCTCCTCCTCATCCCTGACCTCATCCCCCTCTGCATTCCAGCCGAGCCTGCGTTGTACGTCGCGGCGCAAGGCCGAAGAAAACAGGGCGGCGCCCGAGAAATATGCGCGCTAGTCCTGAGGCCCCAGGCCGGCAATTTTGGAGCAAGTTGGATTGCCAGAGGCTGAGGCGGAGCAGGAGACAAGGAGTCCAGAATGCAGGATTCCAGGGGTTCCCTCGCCTTCGATACCGACGTGTTCTGGATGTTCCCGATGGCATGCGGTGTCCTCCTCCTCCTCCTCCTCCTCTCTTACTCCATTCCCTTCCGCATCCCTCGCCCTTATCCCCCCCGCTCCTCACCGTCGTTCCTATCATGCCGCCCCTGCCCTCCCTTCTTGTCCTCCTGCTCTTGCTCAGGCGTTCTCCCCATCCCCCCTTCCACCCTTCCACTCCCCATCCTCGTTCCTCCTCCACATCCTCCACCTGCCCCTCCCCAACCTCCCTCTCCCATCGGTTCGAGCCGAGTCTTTATTGTATCCCGATCATCTCATTCCCTAGATTTTGCGAACGCCCATCTAGGGAGCTGCGAGCCTTGAGGACCTGGTGGCGGTCGTGCAAGTACGTCGCCCTGCGCTCCTTCCCAGCCTGCTGGTCGATGATCTGCAGGCTCGTGAGCGCCCTCGTGCCGTTGGATTTCGCCGTGTCGTAGTCCTGCTTGATCTTATTGAACTCGACAACCAAGGCTCCAAACGCGCCCTCCTTCGCCTTGTCGGCTCGTGCGCAGAATTCCTGGGCGGACTTGTGGCTGTCGCTGAGCTTGGTGATCACGTCGTCAAGGTTGGTCGGGAGGTCCTGGTGCCCACGATGTGTTCTTGAGCTTCTCCAGCTTCGTCTGAAGGGTGGTCTTACCACCGAACATCTTGAGCAACTCCTTCGACTCCTTGATCAACTCCTGCTTCCTCTTGAGGTGGCTGGCGTGCTCGCCCATCGGGGCGCCGTCCAACGCGCGGCGCCCACGGCCACGGCCGCGCCCCTTGTCACCCAGCCCCGATGTAGTACGAGTCGAATGCCCCGATGCACTGGGGCCCCCTGAGGAGCGGCCCCAGGAGCTTCTTCCGTCCTCGGACTGGCGCGAGATACCCTCCATGCCCTCGTCGTCGTCGTCCGCGTCTCCAGTCCCCACCTCTTGGTCCCTCTCCTCGCGGGTGCCCGTCCGCGTGCCCGTGGTGTTGTTCCCTTTGACCTCACACGGCCTGCTCATCGTCGCTGTCGTACTGGGGGTTCTGGTCGAAGCGCTTGTCGAACTCCACGTCCGCGTCCTCTGGTTCCATCTGCTCCCAGAACTGCATGTGCGCCTTGAAGCGCTTGCGCGTCAGGATGAGATCATCCCTTCCCGAGGTGCTCTCTTTGAACTTGCCCTTGCAGTTGAGCTCGGCGACCTTGCGCTTGATCCCATTGCGCTCTGAGGCGCGCGTCTTCTTGCTCACGAGGGGCATGTGCCTGCTGCGCCATTTCGGAGGGCCCCCCGCGAAGTCTTGCTGGTCGGCGTCTGCCTCAGGAGTGCCTCGGGATGTCAAGAGTACGACCCCCTCAGGCGCCGTGAAAAATACCGACCCCCACTGCAAAGGGGCTGGAAGCCCCATGGCGGTGGGGCGTTGGTTTTCTTCTCGGGGCACAGCGTTTCCTGGGGGTGTGAGCGGTTGCCTCCAAGCCTTTTTCGTCTTATTCGAATAAGACGAAATATGGGTGATCTGGGATTTCGTGGTTTTCTTCGGCCAGATAAATACCTGGGACCCCCCACATGGCACCGTGGAAACATTCGCCCAAAGTAAACATACATATTTATATATGTAGATATAATCGGCGAGCCTGCAACGAGCCTGCGGCGGCAACGTACCGCGTTGAAGCAAGGGCAGTGCAACTTCTCGCCGAAGTATGTCTTGATGTCGTCATCGTCCCCCAGCGGGTCCAAGCACAGGTAGCACACCTCCTCGTGTTCCTCGCCAGCCTTCATGGACTGCTTCCTGTCCGAAGCGCCGCAAGAGGAGCGACGGTCACGGGGCGCCCCCCTCGGCTCAGGCGATCCCCCGAGACGAGGAGCGTCGCCAAGCATCTCCTCCGAGTCGGACATTCCTCCGAGCTGGGTCTGTCGCAGAGGGGGGCGATGGCCCAGGCGCAGAAGACAAGGCAAGAGCAAGCCAGCGATTTGAGCCACAATGGGCTGAACCAGCGCTGAAGATGCGCAGGAGCAGCGCTGACTGGGTAGGTCTGGGACCCACTGCGAGCACTGTTTATCTGAATCGCCATCCTTCTGTTTCCCATTCCCGTCCTCGCCTATCCGATGTTTTCCCTCGTCGTCCTCATCGGTCCTCTAACCTTCCTCCTCTTCCTTCTTCTCCTCGTTAGCCTCCTCTTCACTCCTCCTCGTCCTCTTGCAGCCTCCTCCTCCTCCGTCTCCTCCTAGGCCCACACGCGAGCGCCTTCGTGGGGAGAGAGTGGCGCAGGTGACAGCATGGGCCACCCCAGGGCTCGACTCGCTTGTAAGGGAGCCCTACTTCAAAACAGAACCCCCCGATGGGGCAGCATCGCACCCCGTATTGTTTAGCTCATCCCAGTGTTGCTCATTCGAATCGTCTGAGGGTTCCCCTTTCCTCCCTCGCAGGTCCCCGATCCCCTTTCCCACCCTCCTTCCCATACTACCACTGCCCCTGACAGGCTCGACTCGCTCGAGCTGGCGAGCTTGACACCCAGACTTACTAGGGCTCAGACCTACTCACGCTCAGACCCACTTAAAGTCGGGATCGCTCGCACTCAGATTCAGTCACGCTCAGACTCCCTCGCACTACGACTGCAGACTCACACTCGGACTTTCCGACAGTCTGGAAGATTGGGGAGGTGAACGAAGAGGGGGAGGAGCAGGAGGGAACGGAGGATGGAGTGTACAAGACCTCTGAAGACGAGAAGAAGGATAAGGAGGACGTCAGGGAACTGCGTGACTTAGGAGGACGACGATGTGGCGTGCATGTGTGTCTTGTAACCATCGTGTGCAACACGATGAGCACTGGACTGCGAGCTATCGCTCTTGTCACAATCAACTTTAAACGTTTCGGGCAAAATGCCCGACGCCCAACTGAGACTGTCAGACGCATGCAACGCGACCCGAATGAGGAGGATGATGAGGAGCAGCAGAGGATGAAGAGGCAAAGGGACAGAGGATCTCCACATCATGACACAAAACTGCGAGCAAGAACACCTGCCAGCAACATGGGCCTGCGAATGCTACACACCGCACAGCGCTTGCCTCAGAACTCCTCGCTCTGCTCTTTCAAGGCCTGCACCTCTGCACGGTGATCAGCAATGTGTTGATTGTCTTTGTCAATGGCTTTATTGATACACATAGCGATGTCAACTAGCTTCCTGCGCAACGTGCTAGCACGCTTCTTCTCGTGTTTAAGCTTGAGCCTAGCCACCTTGTACAATTGAGTCACGATCCGAAGGCGCCTCAGGCGCCAGTTCTGGAGGCGATGGAGGGCCTTGGGGGGCATTCTCCAGGGAAACGATGAGCTGCGCGGTGAGAGTCTTAAAGAGAAGGGCTCACGACAAACCTGTTCGAACCAAAACTGCTATGTGCACCCGCGCCCAGTCCGGACAAATATGTGGTTGGGATGACGGCATGACTTGCGATGAGCGGACCATGATGTTGTAGGAGTGTTATGACGCGTTCGGTGTCTCACCTTGATTCAGGCCGAACTGTTGTCGAACTACGCATGCATTGCTTTTGTGTTGTGAGCAACATATGCGACGATGCTTGTACAACAAGAAATTGTGGCTCGCATTATAAAGGACATGCACTGCGCTGGCACGTACACATGACTCGCTATCATAACAACATGCATATGCATACACATGTATGTACCCATACAATGATTCCACGATGCAAACATCATGTTGGCGATGATGGTTGGAAGGTCATGCTTCCGGGAGAAAGCCATGCATATTTTTCAGTGGTGCTCCACGTAATGCATTGGTTTAAACTGGTTTTGCATGGTTTCAACAGGTTTTGTTTTTGATTTAAACTGGTTTTGTGTGGTTTCAACACGTTTCGTTTTGGTTTAAACTGGTTTTGCGTGGTTTCAACACGTTTTGTGTTTGGTTTAAACTGGTTTTGCGTGGCTTCATCACTTTTTGTGTTTGGTTTAAACTGGTTTTGTGTGGTTTCAACAGGTTTTGTTTTTGGTTTAAACTGGTTGTGTGTGGTTTCCACAGGTTTCGTGTTTGGTTTAAACTGGTTTTGCGTGGTTTCATCACGTTTTGGTTTTGGTTTAAACTGGTTTTGCGTGGTTTTAACAAGTTTTGTTTTTGGTTTAAACTGGTTTTGTGTGGTTTCAACATGTTTTGTTTTTGGTTTAAACTGGTTTTGTGTGGTTTCAACTGGTGTTGGGGTTGTGCCGACGTGAATTAGTGTTGATATGGCCTAAACTGGTGTTGGTTGGTTTTAACTGGTTTTGTGTGGTTTTAACAGCTTTGGGTTTTTGGTTTAAATTGGTTTTGCGTGGTTTCAACACGTTTTGTTTTTGGTGTAAACTGGTTTTGTGTGGTTTCAACAGGTTCTGCGTTTTGGTTTTAACTGGTTTTGGTTGGTTTCAACAGGCTTTGCGCGGTGCCCAAAGGTGTGCGCCGTGGGTGCAAGTGTGATTTTTCTGTATGCTTTTTGTATGGTTTTCGGCCCTCATGCGCATTGCTTGATGTTGGTGCTCGCACAGGAGGTGTCACGCGCTGGCCATGGCGTTTGATGGTGCAGTGCGCAGCCCCTACGTTCTGGAGCTGACAGGAGGTATCGCACTATGGCACACGGCGCATAGAGGTCCTACCCAGGCTTCACGCGCCCCGCGCACAGGCCTTCTCACGGGGAGTTTAGCGCAATTGTTGGACGCGCGCGGCGCCCCGCCACCGCGGTGCGATGATCGACAGTCGCGCGCAGGGCACTGTGGGTTCCGCCGAGCCGACATCCCGATCTGACCCCCATAATCTCTTTTTCGGCACTGTGGAGATGACCGTAAACTGGGTTTCCCACTATAATCTGTGTTTGGCACTGTCGATAGCGCCGTAATCTATAAAAGGGTACGCTTCTCGTCCCCTATGAAAATACATATGTTGCTGTCGCCACAGGCCTCATCTGAAATTGGCCATGTCGGCCCCCCCGTAAACTACGGCGCGCGCTGTCAGCTGCAGCGCCAGCTACGCGGGTTGCGTGGCGGATGCGAGTTCCCCTCGCGTCCGCGCCCGAGGTCCGAGGGTTGCCCATGGGCGCCCCACAGTGATGCCGACGGCGGGCAGTCGTGGGAGGGAGTCCCGCCGCGCTGCCGCGGGCGCGCGGCAGTCGAACGGCGCCGACGCCGCGGTCAGATGTGAGTCCAGAGATGACGCCATCGCCGCGGGGATCCACCGACCACAGTAGCCGTCGCCAACTGGCCGACGTCGGCGCCGCGCCGTTCGAATGCGGGCGGAAGAGCAGCAGGCAGTGCGCGCCCGCGCCAAAGACCAGCCAGCGCGCTCCTCCGCCACGCGTTGCGACCCTGGCGGCCGCTCGCGCTACTCGCCACCCTCAGCGCGCCGTCGCGCTCTTGCTGGCCCCGCGCAGTTCGACCCTATCGGAGCAATGCCCGCAAGTGACGCAGTCCGAGTCTACGCGCGGACACTGCGCGGCGAGCGCATGCGTCCGCGCGCGCCCGTCGCGCGGGCATCGCCCTCCCGACTCGCTGATGAGCGCGTGCCTACGACGCGCATCCAGGTGCACGTAGGCAGCTGCCAACGCAGACCGCGCGCGCAACGCAATCGGACATCGGCAGACGCGCGCGCGCGCTGACGCGCCATGCGAAGTGACGCAACGCGCGCGCGGTTGGCAACTGTCTGCGCTGGCCCTTCCACATAGCGCAGCGAATGACGAAAGCCACCGCCAGTTGGCGGCCCCGCGGGGAGGGGCGGGGGGGGACTTGCCAGGCCGAGGACAACCGCGAAGCGTGCTTGTCTCAGTGCGTCGGGATGGCCACGAGCAGCTGCGCGCTCTGACACGCGATGCACGCCATTCATTTGCTCACGGCGAAGCTGCGGGCGCGTGGGCTGTTGGCCCGACGTCAGCCGCGCAAGCGGCTCGCCGGCCCCTCGAACGACGCAGCGGTGCTGTCTATTTCGCTCTCGGCGCGAGCAAGCAGATGGACGAGGCGGTCGGGCGGTCCCCCCCCCCCCTCGCTATCGGCTTGCGCGGAAGCGCGCCCGCCTCGCTGGCGTTCGATGAAGAGAAGCGCCGATGCCGTCACGATGCGTCCAGTGATGAGGACACGGGCGAGCGCGATGCCCGCCAGGGGGGGCATGCCCGCGGCGCGGGCCATCCGTCCAAGCGCTGTTGACTGGTAGATTGATTGCCCCAACATAGCGCACACTAAGCCGCTCGGCCATGGCCGCGGCTCAGCGGGGCGCAGGGGGGGGGGGGGGTCGGCCGCGCCAGATCAGGCCCATGTCCGAGTTCGAGCACGGGCGGCGATGTCATCGCTGGCAGCGCCGCTGTCAGAGGATGTGGTGGCGCTTGTCCCGATTTCGTTTGGGTTTTCTCCCGTGCGCGTCAGCGCTCTCGCTGATCGGCCGCGCGGCGAAGCTGCGCGTTGCGCGGCATTTCGCCCCCACCCCGTCGCGCGTTGCGTTGCAGGAGCGCTCGTCGTCGACCCCGCGGGGCCGTTCGGCGCGGATCGACGAGGCGCCGCGCCGCCGCTCTGGCCCTGGTGGGCAGGCGGAAAGCGTTCGACCCGCTCATCTAGCTATGGAAATGAAGACACAGAGTTGCCCGCGGCCCCAATGTCGCGGCGTGTCTACTGCCCAGACGGACCAGTGTAATCGTCGCGCACGGAAGTCGCACCACGCTTGCAGCGCCGCCGCAGGTTCACGCTTTTCGCGCGCGCCGATCGGCAAAACGAAGCTATTAATTTCGAGTTCGATGTATTTGTATGAGCGCGTTTTCGTAGGTTCTAGGAACGCACGGGAAGCTCAGTCCGCGTTTATGTGGCCGTGTCCCGCATTATATTAGTATTAACGTCATATATACATGAACAACGGCAGCGCGCGCCAGAGCCCGCCCGCCGTGGCAGCGAATCGCGCGGTGCGTTTATCCGACATTTAAGGCGTCGCGGACGTGGTGATCGGAATCTGGAATCTACCGCGCGCGGCGTGGGTTTGCGCGCATGGCTATCGCTCGAGGGCAGGGCGCGGGGCGCAAGTCCGTGCGCCGACGAGGGCCGCACGCAAGCGGGAACGCGCGCGGTCTCCATCGCGCGCTTGCTCGCGCTAAAGCAATCGGTCGCGCGATCGCGCGCGTTACATCCGACGCGGCGAAGCACTATTAATTTGTTTGGCAAACAAGAATTAAGATCATGAAAAGTTTACAACTCCCTAGAAACCATCGTGATGGCACTGTCTGGCATTGAACCGTAAATCGCATGCAATTCGTGCGCCGTGTTATACGTCACACAAACATGCATGGTACCAAGAATAGCATAAATTAAGGAAATTGCAATGCCGATTTGGTAAGTTCATTTGCACTTGTCATTTAAGTGTGCTTGTCTATGTTATCATACCAGTGGCTGTATGAATGCTGCGTGTGTTTGCCTTCACTACAACTATAGAAAATGCGCTGGCGTTGGTAACGTGTGGCATGTTTTGGGTCTGGTCACGCGGGCGCCCGCCCACGATGGTGGCGGCGGCGGCTTGGGGCGCTCCTCCGGGACCGCAAGAGCTCGCTCGCATGATTCCTGAGAGTTGCTCTGGGCGGGGGCCCCACACCCCCGTTGTTGGGGCGGGGAGGGGAAGAGGGAAAGGGAAGGAGGAGGAGGAGGAGGAGGAGGAGGAGGAGGTCGCAGGCGCACTGCCCTTCACCATTCGGACGGCCCCAGAGCTTCGGCTAGAATGATTCGGGCACCCCGCATTTGCTTGAAACAATCGCATGATGCCTTGAACGCGTTATCGAAACCTGGGGCCCCAGGGATATCCACCTTTCTCTTCTTCGTTGTTTCCTCCCTCCATCCTCTCCCCCACCCCCGCCCCCTCCTGCCCCCCCAAGGGCCCAAGGGGGTTGCTCCCATTTCGTACCACCATCCTCGGAGTAGTGGTGATGTTGATGATGATGTTTGATTCTTTTTCCTGTCGCTACTGCATGCCCAAACGGGGCAAGTTAGGATTCGCCGACGTACTCGCGCAACTCTTTCAAAGTAGGCTGGTACGTTGAGTGCCACTCCTTGTCTCCATCGCCTGAACGCGCGAGCCAGTACTCCAAAAAGATGCGAGGTGCTCGCGGCCCAAAGTGTTCCACCCAGATCTTTGCCGAGCGGTATTTGTTGCATGATGGCCCATGGTTTATGTTATTGCACGCTACGCGCCATCCCCCATAATGGCGGCCGTTCCTCACTCGGCTCTCGTAGTGAAACGCCCCCGCAGAACCTCTGCGTGAAACGCGGGGCGCAGCTACAGAACCTGCATCTCCTTGAACTTCCGAACTCGAACCGCTGCTGCTATCTGATGAGCTCGACGGCTGGCTGGAAGAAGAGCTCGAAGAGGCGGAGTGGCTGGAAGAAGAGGCTCTGATTGGTGGAGCAGGCGGCTCAACAGGTTCCGCAGGGTCGGGCGTTTGGCCCTCGCCGTGTCTGAGCCCGTCCCCACCGCCGTGCCCATGTCCATGCCCATGCTCTTCACCACCAGTGATGGGTGCATCATTGCCGTCATCACCCACGACGGAGTCGCCGTCCTCAAGAGCATCTCGATGACCACCTGGAGCCGGCAATGGAGGTAGCGCCACGCTTCCTTCCAGAGTTTTAATCTCCATGGGTTGGTCCTCTATCGCAGCGAACTTCCGTTTGAGCTGTTTAGCGCTCAATGTGCTATCAGCCTCCGTAGGGTGCTTCAACAACATCGCGTAGAAAGTGTAGATGTGAATCGACCTGAACTTCACGTTGTGTGAGAAAATCTCAGCACTTGCAAGCACGCGCTGCAGGTAAGTACGCCTGCTAGGTAAGTGCCTGCTGTCGTAAACGCGCGTGCCTGGCTCGTGAAATACTGCCCCGTCGAACCCCTTGTATCCTTCGCGCTCCAGCGCGCGCACCAAGCACAAACATGGAACGCTCTTGTCTGAGAGCGGCAGGCGTGGTTCGCAAACCCGGGGCTCTTGCAAACGGACACAGCCATCGATTGGCGACTCGACGACGGTCCACGTCAGAAGTTTCGGCAGATGTTCCACGTTCACCCCCACTAGCTTGATCATGTCAATGCCATCGGGATCGCTGAAGGGGTAGGCGTCTATGCACTGGTCAGTGTCCTCCTGGGGAAGGGCGCTCAAAACAAAACCTTATGGCATGGGGGGGTGACGGACAGTTGGAAACGGTCGAGTCGAAGACGAGGGAGGGGCAGAGGAATGAGGGCTATGGGGATGGGGGGGGCGAGGGGAAGCGATATAGGGATGGGGTGATGAGTAAAGTGGAGAGGAGAACGAATGGGCGCCCCTCAATGGCAAGCGCGGGGGCACGGACAGGGAGGAAGAGAAGGGCCGAGGCAGGAGGAATGAGAAGAGGAGGGGGGTTGGGAAGGTCAGGAGGAGGACGAGGGGGAGGGCGGGGAGTTGTCCCCAACATATTTTGAAAACACAGTCCTGCCAAGAAGTCACCTCTTGGACCGTCGTCTTGATGAGCAGGTCCTCTCTCTGCGCGTCGGCGATGGTCGGCGCGACGATGGAGCGAGTCTCGAAACCCAAAACCTGGTAGACGACATGATAGTTGTCAGGATGTTCGTCTTTGTCGAGGCTGGCAGGAAACGAGATGTAGCACAGCGGCGCCAATGCCTTTGACAGGCACTGCCTCATCATGCGAACTTCATCTGAATTACGAGCCAATGCCCCAGCATTGCTGGGGGCAGCGTCGCCGCCAACTGGCCCGTCGTCGCCGTCTCCAGGTGCACCGCCCCCTCCACCATGGTCATCGCCATCCCCTCCGTCTCCCTCACCATCTTCAAGAGGAAGGTTACCAGGGCCACCCTGATGGTCTCGCAGGGGTGGAGGTGGAGGGCCAGGACCTCCAGCTCCATCCAAGTTGCCGCCAGCAGAGTTGGCAAAATTGCAGTGCGACGCCGTGTAACACCTATCGAGAACGTGTGCCCTCTGTAATGACATCGCCTTCGGTGGGCGCCTAGAACCTGGCGGCCGCAAGGCGGAGCTCCAGCCGCCCCAGCAACGCTGCAGATCAACCCAAGTCATGTCGTCCACGTCCTTCAAGTTTTGCTGTAGCCGCAGCGTGCTAGCAGCCCATGGCCAGCCAGAGGCTCGAGCATGCTCTTGTACTTTCTTGACCACCGAGTGCGGCGTCTCGGCAACGGAGTCGCCCAGTGGTATTTCTTCCATGGATCGTGCAAGGTGGTCAAGATCGGGGGCCATGCCCGCGCCGTCTGGATTCATAGCTTCAACTTGGGCGCGCCAGGCAGAGCCAGGCGATGGCACCAAATTGCTGAGGTCATCGTGGCGCGATGCTGGGTATCGATCGCATTGTGCAATGGCTCGGTCACGGATTCCAGGTTGCCGCAAGCGCCCTAGCAAGTAAGGCAGCGTGTCGAAGGCCTTGAAGTGCGGCACCGCCAAAGCCCAGAACGCTCGAACCACTCCTTGGACATTGCTGGTAAAGCCCACGTCGCCATCGTATTGGCGGCGCGTCCAAGCATTGCTCTCTCGCAACATTGTGTTGAGCACGCTCATAGCATGATCGTGCGCCCACGGTAGAAGACGGCCTTGAAACCAGCAAGTCGGACGCTCACCTCGCCCCCGCTCGTCGGCGTGACAGTGGCGCGTTCCAATCCAACCGAGCACAGGGCCGACGTGAGAGCACACCCATGCGACGAATTTGAATCGGGTCAACCACCTGTTTCGCGGATCTGCAGCTTCTGCGACATTCCTCAGATTCGTCCTGGACTCCTCCTCTTGCACGTGGCCGAAGATGAGGATGTCAAAGTTGAGCATGAAAGTGTGTGCGATCTTCTCCAGCTCCTCGCAAATACGGGGCAAAGTAGACCAGCGCCACTTTGCGAAATTCACCAAGGTGGTTTGCTTCAGGGCAGCAGCGTAGCCCTTCCTCCCTAATCTTGTGGCGTGCCTCCTCATGGTAAGATTGTGATCTTTGTTCCGCACCAAGTAAACGATTGCCTTCAAACGTTTCAGAAAGACAGGCCACCAATCACACATATGAAGACCTCGGAGTAGAAGATTGTCCCACGTATGCTTCCATCCAGGTCCCCTCAGCGCCCTCGGAAAAAAACGATGTTGGCGACCACTGCGAGGATCCCACTTACCCCCGATGGCAACGATGAGCTCTGGTAGGAGGTCCCCGGCGTGGCTGAGCAAGCGCCCGGTCCCACTATCCGTCGCGATGGCGGCGACGCAGTTGCAGAAGGATCTCAGAGCGGCGACGCTAGGCCCCACAAGAAGCCACAACTGCCAAAGCAAAGCAAAAGTTTTACCCCGAAGATTAAGTTGTCCTGAATGCAAGCTCACGCATGGGAGCATCCGCTGATGTCGAAAACCATCCGTAATTAAGTCCATGCTCACTGCGTACATCTCTGTCCCTCGCCACTGCGGGCTACCATCAGCAAACAAGAACGCGTAGGTTTTGCGCAAGTCCACATTCTGCCAAAAGCCCCGAAACAGCGTGCAAGAAACCACGTCAAGCCTCGCCCTCGATTTTCGCACTACCTCGACGTTGATGTCCCCTGCGTCTGCGCACAGCTCCCCAGCCAATGCACTACATTGCACAGCTATCTCAGTAAAGGCAAGTGTTGCATCATTTGACTGCCGCTCGAAATCCTTCAGGAACCGAGTGGCGCGAAGCCATCGGATTACGGTTACCACGTCCGTAGCACCATAAGCTGGTTTGGAAGGGTCTTTCGGAGGGTCAGCAGGGCCGCGCCCATCAGTCGGTTGTTGATCGGAATTCGAGCGCAACCACTTCGCCATGAGTTTGGACGACGGTCTGTATGGAAGCCATGCTTGTGATTGAATCCGACGTGTGATTGCAACCGCATAGAAACAATATTCTGGACCTTTCACTGCATCCTTCGCCAAATTGTAGCTCAAGCGAATCCCATGAATAGGAAAATAGGTTTCCAACAACTCTGCCAAAGTAGATCCCCCCCGACAATTGGGCAGCCGCTGCAATTGTTCAAGATCTCTTCAACCCCCCAAGTGTCGTCAACCTGATCAGGTTCGGCGAGTTCCCACGAGATGCCCTCATAACAAACGAAACCGAAGACTGCCACCTGCCTGCTTGACAAGCATGCGCGTGCTGCGGCTGTTGTCCATGCGAGATTTGCAGCGCCTGTGCCAGCCGATATATCCGCGCAGGTTCTCAAGTTCCACGTCCCGTGGATGACGCCGACGAGGTAACCCTTATCACCGAACTCGTCGCCCGCAGGCGGTGGGCCACCCTCCATCGATGTGGGTAAACGGTTTGGCCATCCATTCTTGTGCGCGATAACTAAGAAGAATGCTGGAGACCCTTGGCAGCAAATACTGTCCAGATGCCTACGACGTCGAGGCCGGACGATGGGGTCAGCACCGTCGTCTCCAATGATGCCGTCTTCGGACCCATCTGCATCCACGGGAGAGCCTGGGTCTCCTACCACACTGTCCTCTTCATCATCCATACAATCACTAGCGTTATTGAAGAGAGAAACGTGGTTGAAAGAATTTCGCAAAAGCGAACCAGCATCCTTTCTTTGAGCCCAAACGGCTACGCGTGGTGATGGTTGCGGTGGTAACGAACATGATGTTAATGATGGTAGGGGTCTTTAGACACTAACCTTTCTTTGTTTTCTGCAATGTCCTGCTCCTCATCCCTCTTATGTTCATTGTCCTTCTTCCCTGTGTATTGCTTTTGCTCTTACTCATACTCCCCTCATCCCCTCCTCCCTCCCCCTCCCACTCTCCACCCATTCTCAAGACGGGCCCTCAGAGACGCCAAAGCTCCTCAGTATCGCTGCGCGCCGCCCCAGAACGCATGACAGAAAGTATCAACAAAGTCCCCGATCAACGCTAAAGTGTCCGAGGGGTTCCACTCATCCCGAATACCTGCGCAATCATACGGCGTGTCCGTTGGATAAGGAATCGTTGCTTTCATACATATACTTCGAATTACTCTGGAGCGGGAAGGGTAATCAGGATTTGTTTGTTCGGGGTGCCTACATCATCTACAATGCTAGTGACGTATTTGGCCTTCATCGACAAAGGTTGAAATTCTCATCCTAAAACCAAAAACTGTTTAGGGGGAGCTCTACTGGGGAAGGGTGGGTTGAGACCTCACCCGACAGCGACGAGGGCAGCTTAGCCTCGAGCGCATGTTTCCACAATCCTGTGTGTAAAAAAACAGTGCGCGGGGGGCGTTCGGCCCGAACATGACGCCGGCGCCTCAACGAGAGTCGTTTCCCGGGATTTCCCGGGCATCATGTGTAAAAAACAGTACGCGGAGAATGCGCGGCCATCACCCGGACGCCATCAGGGGAAGAGGGAGAGTATTTTCATATTGAGTAATTGTGGAGGCTGAGGAGGAGGAGGAGGAGGAGGAGAAGGAGGAAGAGGAGGAGGAGGAGGAGGAGAGGAGGAGGAGGAGGAGGACCCCCTCGCGGCCCCACTCGGGCATCCCACTCCGAACCCTCCCGGCCGCCCCCCCCCCTCCTCGCCTCCGCCACCCGGCCACGCCGGGGGGAGGGCGGCCGCCCGGCCTGACTCGGCAGCCTCGGCGCTGGCCTCCACGGCCTCCATGGCTTTCTGCGCGCCGCGCGACCAGGGTCAGGAGGGAAAGAAACACACAGACACAATTTATCGTCGGCTCCGAAGAAAATGCGGGAAAATATGGGAAGTGGGGGGGAAGACAAGACCCAGAAAATATGGGAAAATATAGGGAACATGTTTATTTGTGTGTATTTATTTGTGTGTGTCCTGGGGCCCCTTCACGGGGGCCAGGCGGGCGGGGGGGGACCGGGGGATGGCACGAAGGTCTCGGTTTTTGTTCGATCTCGACCACTGCAGGGGCCCGACCCGGGCATCCGGGACTGGGCAGAGCTGCCCCCGGGAGGACGAGGGTCGACTCGAGGCGGCTTCCGGGGTCTGGCAGAGAGACTAGAGGCCTCCTAGATGGGGTCCGAGTAGATGGGGTCGGAGGATCGCGCCGCATCGCCGATACATCGGCAATACAGCGCCGATGCATTGGCGATGTGGCGGCGACATGGGCGATGCTTCGACGCCATCGGCGTGAAGCAAATCGGGCTCCACATCGAGCCCCATCGCCGATGCGTCGGCGATGCGGTGCAATCCTCTGACCCCATCTACTCCGACCCCATCTAGGAGGTCTAGAGGGACAGGTACCGACAGAGGGGGCCGACGGAGGAGGAGCCTGAGGGGGCCGACAAAGGAGCCTGAGAAGGGCGGTGACATCAGGAGCGGGTGGAGGAGGAGGAGGAGGAGGAGGAGGAGGAGGAGGAGGAGGGGGGGGGAGGAGGACGGAGGAGGGGAGGAGGAGAGGAGGAGGAGGAGGAGGAGTAGGAGGAGGAGGAGGAGGAGGAGGAAGGAGGGAGGAGGAGGAAGAGGAGGAGGAGGAGGAGAGGAGGAGGAGGAGGAGGAGGAGGCAGGTACGAAGATCGTGACGACGCAGAGGAGAAGCCTCCTCTCCCTCGACGCGGAGGGGGCAGTTCCGACGAGCTATCACCGAGAGGGGAAGGCCTGCAGAGAGGCGGATGCCCCCCGGCCCCGGCTAGTCCCGATCCTCCTGCCTCCTCCTCCTCCTCCTCCTCCTCCTGCTCCTCCTCCTCCTCCTCCACCTCCTCCTCCTCCTCCTCTTCCTCCTCCTCTCCCTCCTCCTCCTCCTTTTCTTCCTCCCCCCGAGCCTCGCAAGGCACACGTGCGCAACGCGAAACGGGGCAGCTCGCCTTGCCACTGAAATCGTGTAGCACGTCCGGGAAGAGGAGGAGGGGGACGAGGAGGGGGAAGAGAGGCCGGCGACGAAGAGGAGAAGGCGAGCGGCAAGGCTTTGAGTACGCACGTTCGGCCTGCTTGTAGCGCCCTGGCCGCCTCGGCTGATTCCCTCCGACATTGCAATCCAAAAGGACCCCTGGAGATTCATGCAAGCTCGATTTTGACCAGGGATCGAGCGATCAAGGATCGAAGACCGAGGATAGAAATTCGGGGCGTCCTCGGAAGCCTCTGGGGGACTCTCGGGAAAGCTTCTCTGGAGGAGGGGGGTAGGGAGGCAGGGGGGAGGGGGAGGGGAGGCTGGAGGAGGATGGGTGCAGGAAGAAAAGAAGGAAGAAGAGAAAGCATAAGAAAGGGATGGCTAGGAAGGCGGAGGAGGAGAACGAGGAGGGTAAGAAGAGGAGGACGAGCAGGCTGCAGCAGAAGGATGAAAGGGGGAGCCTGAAGAAAGGGGCTGGTGAAGCGAGGACCTCCCTGCTCCTCCTCCTCCTCCTCCTCCTCCTCCTCCTCTTCCTCCTCCTCCTCCTCCTCCTCCTCCTCCTCCTCCTCCTCCTTCTCCTCCCCTTCCTCATTCCTCCACCACCCACACTCCTCTACATCCTTCTTCTCCTCCTCCTCCTCCTCCTCCTCCTCCTCCTCCTCCTCCTCCTCCTCCTCCCACCTACTCACAACCTCCATCCTTCCTTCTCCTCCTCCTCCTCCTCCTCCTCCTCCTCCTCCTTTTGCTCCTCCCTCCCCGCAAACCTCGCAGACTTGCGGCGCACCCGGGCATTCCGGGAACAGCCGACGCCCGACTACATATGGAGCTCCAAAAAACAACTCGGTACAAGGTAGGAACAGAGGGAACGGGGTAAACGGAAAGAGAGGAAACGTGAAACGATTGACCTTACCTGTAGTTTGTCACTGGGGGGAGCCCCCGCAGGAGCTTAGCACGCTCCGATGACTCACCAGGGGGCCACACGAATTCTGGAGACGAGAACTCACCTTGCAGGAGGCAAAGCCTCCGCAAATGTCACAAACCATGATAGGGACATCCGTCACTACCACTCTTGTCCTATGCAAATCATGCCTCTCCCCACCTCTCCCTCGGAACAACTCGGGCATGGTGGGGTTAGACAACGCACATTCAGAGGTGGTATCACCACAACTTGACCCGTCAAGAGCCCTGGCGGGGTCTCGAGTCCCAAGGCAAAGAGCTGCACGGTCCACCCTGATGGGCGGAAGGGGAAATTTGGTCCAGTAAGCGCTCTTCCCAAGGCAGAGGCTGCAATAGCTCCATGCTCGGCGTCACTGGCAGTCTGCCTAAACTCAGCAGGCAGTGGGCTGACGACCCCTCCGACAATTCTATCACCACGCATGTGAACAGCAGAGCAACCAGCACTGGCGAAGTCTTCCTTGCCACCGTTGCAGCAAGATTCAGCAATGAAAAACATCTCCGTCGTCAAACCGAAAAACTTCGATCTGACGACCATCGCCCCCGAAAAAAGATTACAGCTCAATCTGGCGACAGAGTCGGGAGAGCAGGGAGGAGCCCGGACAGACCTGATTTGCTCGAGGATCGCCTCTCCGAAATGATCAGACCGCACTTGCACCACAGTGGGTTGGTCGCACTCATAGCAGCGCTGCCACGGCGTGCCTTCGAGAGTATCAAGAAGAGAGCACACATCGTCCACGTTGTGCCCCCAAGGCTTGACGGGTCGGGACTGTTGGGCTGGCGGATTGACTGAATTATCCATAGGATGTCGGCCGTCAGCTAAAAAGGGTCGAGGATTCAGGGGCCGACCTTCATATGGAACCCTCCTTTATCAGAGTGCGCGGATCCTCCTTCATCAGAATTTGTTGGTCGAGGAACAGGCAGGCGAAAACATAAACGTTCGGGGTGGAAGGGTTCGGCGCCGGCACAAGAAACCCGAAGGGCGTCCCTTGTGGGGACCGTGCCAGAGCGAACTTGCCAGTACAGGTGCAACTGGTCTGTCGTCAGGAGTCTGGCTACTTTCTGAAGAATGGGCAGTCACAGCCCTCTGGAAGCCATCTCAAGACCACCAGGGTATTCGGGATCTAACTTACGAGAAATAGCCTTAACGGGTGATGTGCCTCTTACCACAAGCAAAAAAACCTCGGCGACATGGGCTGGCGACCTTTCGGCTCATATCCACTTCACTCCAGACCTACAGTCAGGGGTTGACCTAAGGAACCCTACATAAGGAACGAGGCCCCTTTTTTTCCATAAGTTAAACTTCGATTTCCTATCGGAAACATAAGGAACACCTGATGCATGCTGTGAAACACGTAAGGAACGCGGAGCCCCTCCCCAACGAAAAGGGTTCCTTCTTCAGCGCCCCGACTGTAGTGTCACACGTAGCAGGCCCATCCCAATTCGGCCCACCTGTACAGCCACAGGAGCACAGCAGACACAACGCCGCGGGTGCGACACAACCACGGCTTCCGCCGGGTCCCTGCTAGAGCAACAGCAACGTTAAAACTCGGACAGCGCCTCTGGAGGTCGGCTCGCTCACGCGCCACCATGCCCAAGCGAACCTCTTTGAACGGACCTGCAGTTGGGTGGAGGGGGGGCCGCGATTCTTGTTGATGGCCCATTGGAGCTCCAAGATGCGCCCCTTCTTGGAGAACCCAGTGGTTATTGCAACAGCTCGTCTGACATGGAATCTTTCAGATGGCGCAATACTCTCAAAACCAATGGCATAGGAGACAGTGAACTGCACCACACTCTTGAAGAACCTGGCCTTGACCTCCCTAGCTGCCTTGGGGGTTGCAAGGCGCTGGTTCTGGTTTTGCACTCTGTTGCACGCTTGAGCTTGATTGATCTAGCCAACCCGCATTGTTGATGCATGTCTGTCATCTTTGCAACTCCTGGGTTCCGTGGGGCCCACGAGGCAGTGCCTCCCAACAAACCAAGTTCCGCTCTGGCACCCTTAAGGAACTCGGCTTCTCAGCAGAAAGCATTCCCGCTCGACGACTGGGACGCACAGAATGGAGGAGCTCTGGCAGGCCAGCGCCATCGCCAGCGCCTTGAACTGTGCGATGCACTCGCTGGGGTTGATGTGCCAGCTGCAAAATGAAAGACTTAGGTCGGGCATGTCCCCCTACGGCCGATGCTCGACGAAAAATATAACAAATATCCGCAAAACGGTTCAACAGCGGTCAAAAACATACTGGGAACGTCGCCCCCGGACTGCCCTTGGCCATTCTTGAGTCTTCCTCCTGTAGAGGCATCCGCCCGACTTCATGATAGCTCCTCGACGTGCGAGCCGTGGCCTGCCCCCCGGTGCACGCCTCCCGTGGGATCGCCGCGCGCCCCCAAAATGAAGACGGGCGCTGCGCGCGTGGCCGAGGCGAATGCCGGGGCCACGGAGCCCTGAGGATGGGGCACAGAACAGAGCCTCCGCCGAGTACAAGCCGTCCATGAGCAGGTGGCGTCTCCCAGGGCCAGCGAGTTTCGCGCTCGTTCTGTCTTGGTTTTCCCTCGTTGTGTCCTGACGAGGCGATGCCGGGGCCACGGAGCCCTGAGGACGGGGCACAAAACACAGCCTCCGCCGAGTACAAGCCGTCCATGAGCAGGCGGCGTCTCCCAGGGCCAGCGTTTTCCGAGCATTTTCCTAGGGTGGAGGGCCCAGGGTGAAATCCACATGGGCTTTTGCACCTCGAAAATCAGTCCGCCTTGTGGCTCACCTTTCGCAGACTCAAACCTCGAAAATCAATCGAAACGGCATTTCAGATTTCACCCTCTGCCCTCCACCAAAAAAAACGGCTCGGGCTTTTCGTTTTCGTTCTGTCTTCGTTTTCCCTCGTTGTGTCCTGGATTCGCCTTCGCTGCAGAACGGCATCGGAGCGAAGACGGCCCACGAAATCGCCAAAACACCGTTCAGGCCCACCCCTGGCGTCTCCACCTGCACATCGGTATCGTGTAAATAAAGGCGTGCAGCGGGAACTCTGGAAGGATGCCTTGCCTGACGAGCTTCCTCTGGTAGCCTCCGTGCTCATAGGACCTGCATGAGGCCCCCAGGAGGCCAGCGAATGAGACTTTCTCCCCCGAAAGCTCTTTCTCTGCTGCAGCCGACTGCCTCCAGGCAATATCAAGATTGGTCCTGCTCTGACCCATGGAGAGATCGAGCCCTAAGCCCATCTGGGCTTCATAAGCTCTGCAAGGATCTCTCTGGGTCTTGCCGTGGAGCCGTTCGAATGTTGTAGTGGCCTAGAGGCCTGCTGCCCTTATTGGGCCTTCTTCCGATGGGGAAACCAACCGAATTCTAACACGCCTGAGGCCCTGTTCCCATCACGTCCATGAGGTGGTGCATTGAAGACAAGCACGAGAGCCTTCGTCTCCCATCATGCTGGAATGACGTGAGTGGAAGCCGTCGGGGCAACAATTAAACATGGAGAAACGCAAACTAATGGGTCGAAGCCGTTCTCCTGGAATAGGGTCTGGGACCAGTGCAGTAACTTCGGGTTGGGGGGCGTCATCCAAAACAGCTGGGGAATCTGACGCCTTCCTTCCCGATCGACGTTTCAATATCTGGCCGAGCTCCCGTGGGCCGCCCCCAGGTGCCCGCCAGTTGCCTGGGGCCTGTAAGGCCCCGAGAGAAACGTAAGCCTAAGTGGGCTTCGGAGAGACAGAAGATAGAGGTCTCCTAGATGGGGTCGGAGTAGAGTGGGTCGGAGGATCGCACCGCATCGCCGATGCATCGGCGACGTCGCAGTGGAGAAGATCGGGCCCTACATCGAGCCGCATCGGAGATGCATCGGCGGTGCGGCGCGATCCTCCGACACCATCTGCTCCGACCCCATCTAGGAGACCTAGAGAAGAGGGAGAAGGAACGCGGCCCCCCCCCCCCCCGTCCCAGCCAGGAAACACCTGACTTTCCGCTACGCCCGAACTCTCACGAGGACCACTGCTGCAAGGCACCCGGAACGCGCCAGGACGGCACGGGGCCCTCGCACCGAGGCGGCAGCAGACCTGCGAAGGGGGCCCCGCATCGGGCGGTGCCATGGCGCCTTGCTTCAGAGGGTCTCATCGCTCGGGCGTCCACTCCTGAAGGGGCCCCAGGACACACAAATATAAAAACACAGCAGTCCCAGGATTCCCCACATCTTCCCATACTTTTTGGGTTTTCGGCTTCCCCCCCACTTCCCATGTTTTCCAATCTTTTCCTGGGAATCGACGATTCATTGTGTCTGTGTTTTTCTCCTCCTGAACTCCCCGTGCATTCTACGATTCCGTGCGCGTATCGCTACACAAGATGGTTCGAAGCGTTCCCCGATGGCCCTCGCCGGAAAGCGCAAACGTGGCGACGTCGGGACGGCGAGCGCGAGGAACCCCGGAGAGCGCCCGACCGCCGACCCCACTGTGCCCGCTGGGGATCCCCGTGCGGTCACAGACCGTGCGGTGACCTCGAAATCACCCAAGGAGACCTCACCGCACGATTCCGTCACCGCACGGTCCCTGGGACCCTGAAGGCCCCCGTCGCCCGAGACGTCCTCGGAGAGGGACCCGAGTCGGGGGCCACATGCGAACCCTACCCCTACCCACCACGATTTCGGAGGGGGAGGGGGGGCGGGTCACTTCGCTCGGGAGCTCCCGGGAAAAGGGACCCCCCCCCCTCTCGGCCATCGTGGGGGACAGGGGTAGGGTTCGCATGTGGGCCCCTACTCGAGTCCCAAAACCGTGCGGTTGCGAGGCGGGGATTTATCCATGTCCACCGCCTGGGAACCGACGTGCTGGTGCCCCAGCGGGCGGTGGATATGGATACATTTTCAGATCCACCGCCTGCAAGGGCTCCGAAAACTGACTCTGCAGGCGGTGGATATGGATAAATTCCCGCCTCGGAGCCGTGACCCCGAAGCACCACCGTCTCACCGCACGGGGTGGCCCCCGCCCCGTCTGGGGGGCTCCGAGCTCGGGCCCCGTCCACCCTTAGTTCGGGCCTGTCCCCCTACAGGGGGATTTTGGGCGAAACATTTAAGTTTCAAAATTGCACTTTTTTTATATATATATATATATATATATATATATATATATGTATATATGTATATATATATACGAATGTGGACCCGTGGATTAAATCCACGAAGTTGGGCGGGTCGAAGCATGGTGACGCGAGCTGGGTGGTGCGACGCTGCCAGCTACTGCCGTAGATCCCTTGAAGCTTGTTCTAGTGCTGCTCCCCCACCGAAGGCGCCCAATGCATCGAAACGGGGGCCGAAGTGTTCGAGCTTCGCAAGAGGCATAAATTCAGGAGTCCAGACCCGAGCAACGTTGGAAGATTCGCGCCAGGATCGCGGCGGACGCGAGAGCGGGTTCGAGCAAACGCGGCGCCGTCTCGGGCCGCGTCGGAGGCGTCGGAACGGCGTCGCGGCAAAGTAGGGAGCGCAGCGGGGCAACCCCAGGGCCACCGGAGCGTCAAAACATGTTTTTGCGCTTGCGAGGGGCCTCTCGCCTCTCGTCCGCCCCCCTTCTGTTGGAAGCAATTTTGAAGCTTCTTGGGAGCCGATTGGGAGCTCTATGGGAGCTGTTTGGGGCTCCTCGGGGGCTTCTCGGAGCCCTCTTGGGCCGGCAGGGCGCCTCATGGGCCGTCTTGGGACCGTCTTGGGGCCCCTATCGGGCCGTCTTGGGGCCATCGTGGGCTGTCCTGGGCCCCTCTTGGGCCTCTCGTGGGGTCCTCTTGGGTCGTCTTGGGCGCCTCTTGGGCCGTCCTGGGCCCGTCTGGGGCCATCTTTGGGCCCTCTTAGGGGCCGTTTTGGGCGATCTTGGAAGCCTCTGGGGCAGTTGTGGACGCTTCGAAGACCAATGAGCCGAATCTACTGAAAATGTCAATTTTCCGAAGGGAATGTGACGACTATAGCTTGCTTTCGGGGGACCCCTTGGACTCGCCTGGAATCGCCCGGGGGCGACTTTGGGGCTCATGGGGCCGTCTGGAGAGCGTCTTGGGCCGCCTGAGGTCGTCTCGGGGCCTCCATAGGCCGTCTCGGGGCTATCGTGGGCCCCTCTTGGGCCTCTCGTGGGGTCCTCTTGGGTCGTCTTGGGCGCCTCTTGGGCCGTCCAGGGCCGTCTGGAACCATCTTTGGGCCCTCTTGGGGGCCGTCTTGGGCGATCTTGGAAGCCTCTGGAGCCGTTGTGGACGCTTCGAAGACCAATGAGCCGAATCTGCTGAAAATGATAATTTTCCGAAGGGAATCTGACGATTTTTGCTTGATGGAGCCCGTTCAGGGGACCCCTTGGACCCGCCTGGAGCAGTTCGGGGGCGTCTTTGGGGCTCCTGGAGCCGTCTGGGAGATCATTTTTTTATTCCGGCCGGTAACGCTCGTTACCCGGGGGGGGGGGGGGGGGTCGTGCCCCCCGGGTAACGGTAACGCTTGGGCTGGGCGGGGTATGGCGAAGCAGGGGCGCTCTGCGATCGCCATAGTATGCGCGCGAGCAGCACTCTCTGCCTGAGAGCACCACAGTGGCTTGCGATTCGAGTACAAGCGCAAAGCCCGCCGCGTGGTCCCGGCACCACGCCCGCGCCCGCGCGCGCGACGACGATGATCGACGAGCGACGAGCGACGAGGTCGACGACGACGACGACGACGTTTGCCGCCTGTTTCGGCCTCCGGAGGCCGTTTTCGGGCGCCGTCGACGACGACGACGACGACGACGACGACGACGACGACGACGACGACGACGACGACGACGACGACGACGATTCGAGTACAAGCGCAAAGCCCGCAAGCACCAGCATCGCGCATGCGAGCGCCGCAATGGCCTGCGAGCGCCCACAGTGCGCCTGCGACCACCACACCACAGTGCGCATGCCTTCGGGCACCAGCATGTTGGAGGGGAAGACCGAGACCCCCCCCGCGTACGAGCGTTACCGTTACGGGGGGGGGGGGGGGGAGAGGCCCGGGTAACGAGCGTTACCCCCCAGAGGATAAAAAAACAATCTCTGGAGAACATCGTGGACCGCCTGAAAGCCGTCTTGGGTCGTCTCGGGGCCTCCATGGGCCGTCTCGGAGCTTGTCTGGGGAGCTCCGGTGCCGTTTTGGGCCCTTCCGGGGGCCCTCCGGAGCCGTTTCGGGGTTCTCTGAGGGCTCCGGGGACCGGGGGCCCTCGCAAAGCCACCAAGCATCTTTCGGATTCATTTGAATGGATATATATATATATATATATATATAGATGTGTGTGTGTGATGAAAAAATCCAAATATCGTCCCCTGACTATGTTTTTACTATTTTTGGATGTTCCTCCTGTAGAGGGACAGGCTCGACTTGAGTCCACCCCCGGGGGTAGCCCAAAGAGCGAGCACGGCCCGCCATCACGGGGCAGGAGGAGGGGCACGGCAGAGCGCGAGGCGAGAGGAGCCCGGCGGCGCAGGCAGCAGGGAGGAGTGCGGGGAGGAGTGCAGGAGCGGCAGGCGGCAGCAGGGAGGGCACAGAAGAACGCGAGGAGGCGGAGGAGGAGGAGGAGGAGGAGGAGGAGGAGGAGGAGGAGGAGGAGGAGGGAGGAGAACGAAATGGAGGAGGAGGAGGAGGAGGAGGAGGAAGAAGAAGAAGAAGAATGCGAGGGGGAAAAAGAGGAGGAGGACCCCGACCAGACCTCCGACTCTCGACCGCCCCCCCCTCCCCCCGGGCCAGCCTCTATAGTCCTGAGACGTCTTTGGAAGGCCCCCGGGGCTCGGGGCCAGACTCCAAGTGCCCAAGACCATCGCTGAAGAAAAGCCCGTCTCGAATCTCCCGAGACCTCCTCCTCCTGCTCCTCCTCCTCCTCCTCTTCCTCCTCCTCCTGCTCCATTCTCCCCCTACTCCTCCTCCTCCTCCCCCTCCTCCTCCTGCTCCATTCTCCCCCTCCTCCTCCTCCTGCTCCATTCTCCCCCTCCTCCTCCTCCTCCTCCTCCTCCTGAAATGTGGATTGGATCGAGTCGGGACAACTGGGGCACTCAGGGGTCAGCCTCTCTCCAGCTCGGAGACAAGGTGCGCACCGTGATACAAGAGTCACGAGTGCAGGATCTGGTCAAAGATTGCCCTCACTTGCGTGAGGAGTTGCGCTGGCGCCTTCGAATGTCGAGAGAAGAGAAGACGGAGGAGGAGGAAGAGGAGGAGGAGGAGAAGGAGGAGGAGGAGACAGGCGCATCCCTTTCTCAGCCGAAGAGGCGCGCCTCAGGACACATCAGAGCACACCCCGCGGGGGAATGGCCATCGCTAGCAGCGTGCTCAGGCAACGCCCTGCTCGTCCAGTCACGGGCGAACAAGAAGCAATCGGGGGAGCAAGAAGAGCCGAGACCTTTGCAAATTCGACGAGATCCCGAGCCGGAGCCTATCCTCAGTTCTCTGAGGCCGGAGGCCTTCTCTTCGGCTGCGCGTAAGAATGACCCCAGGCAAGAGTGACCGTTGGTGCACGGCTTCAGGGGCGCCCGTGGGGACCACACGCAAACGCGCAGGCCGCTGCTGCCGCACGGCATCGGCGATCGGCGGGACGCGCCATGAAAGGTCCATAGCGCCAGCGGGTAGCTGCGGAATTCCGCCAGTTCGATTCGGGCGCCCCGAATGGCACCCCGAAGGCGCTGTGAAAGCAAATGGGGGGCTACGTGCGAACCCTACCCCTACCCCCGACGATTTCTGAGGGGGAGGGTGGGGTTTACTGCGCTCGGGAGTTCCCGAACGAAGTGAACCCCGCCCTCCCCCTCAGAAATCGTAGGGGCTAGGGGTAGGGTTCGCATGTGGCCCCCCAGTGAAAGCAGACTCTGCTGGGCACCACCACGATCAGTCCTGGCAATGCCAGCCCGCATCGCAATGGCGTCTGGCCAGGTCTGGTGTCGTGGCCCAAACCGGGCGGGCCCCCCGCGGCGCCCCCCCCTAATGGGGCGCGAAGAGCTCCGACCGGTAAAGAATTCGAGCAGCTTGGGTTATTGTTCAAGTTATGCCAACTTACCGAACACACATTGGGAACGTTACATGAAAATCCAATCTAACACAACCAGAATAGCTTGAGCCAAAAAATCAAACAAGCAAAAAAACACATGGTGGTCTTGAGCTGGGGCTCGGGACCGCTCCTGAGGCGGAAGAAACGCGCGCCGCGCGGTCGACCAGGGCTCCCCCCCCTCGGAACACCATCGCGCGCTGCAGGAGGCACCGCGCATGCGCTGCTGACGATGGTGCGGGGGGGGCCCAACTCTGGCGCGCTACGATGCGTGCGCCGACGCGAGGCCGAACCCAAACCCAAAGAAACAATACCCAATCCGACTACCTGCCAGACCACTTCAACCTAACCCGTAGATCTGGATTTCGGGTTGGGGGGAGGGTACCAGTTCCACACGTGCTTTTGCCAATGTTCCCCGGCATCCCCCCCTCACTGGAAATCGAGGGCAAAACGAACCCTTCGGGTTGGGTTGGGGTGGTTTGGTGGGTGGTGACATTCCCCCTTCGGGCCAACACCAAAGGTCACTCCAGCGGAAGGTCACCCTCTCGAGCAGCCGCTGTCTGAGCACCTGAAGCCGTCACAAAGCGGCCCAGGAAGAACAAAAACGTACTGGGAAGGAGCCAATTAGGGAGACGGAAAAGTGGGTGGTGCATGGGCAAAGACGGCCCCTTAAGACGAAGCCAGGACGAGGACAATCGGGTGAAGAATCGGACAATCGCACGCAAGTTACGTATGCGCTGTACACGCTTCTATTACGTCTCATAAAATTGTCATTCACGTCGCGCATGCGTTTGACATTCGTTCCGTGTACGTACCATGCTCGATTCACGTGCGATCCACGCTTCGTCCACGTTTTATACGTTACATGTACGTTCCATTCACGTACCATACACGCTGCATACACGTTTCGCATACGATCAACATAACATCCATATACTTCCACATGCATTAACACACGTACCGTGTGACATTGCGTGTGCGTGTCATGCACCTCCCGTGTAGTTGTCGCATACGCGTTGTCTGTGATTTGCCGTAGACGGTGCACATGGGGTTCGTATCAAATTAAATTGGGCTGCATACGGCATGTACGTTTCATATCCGTGCTACATGCGCTCCCATAAACACATCGTACAGACGTTATATACGTTCGATTACTATAATGAGCGTCGCATACACCCCGTCCAACCGAAATTCCAATCTAGAATACGGTCCGTACACAACGTTGAGAGAATTGCTGTACACATCGATGACATTACACCTACGCCGTGCATGCGCTGGATGTCACCATGTACGGTGGGTGGTGCGTGTCGTACGCGTTTGAATTACGTCCCGTACGCGTTCAAGATGCGTTGTACGTACATTCGACGTGGGACCTATAATATAAAATACTGCGTCACAGACGACGTGTATACGTTTTGTGTGCGTTGCGTGCACGTGCAACTGATAAGCCGTTTACGCGAATACGTTCCACCCACTTTCCAAATGCGCTCAATGTGACGTATTGGCTACGTGCCAGAATCGTTTCGTATGTGTTCGATACGCGTTCGAATACGTTGCGGGTGCTTGTTGTATGCGCGAAATATAACTCAAAGATCTGTGCGAACGCGCTTCGTTTACGTCTCAGATGCGCGTCGTACGCTGCCTGCACGTGTCGTCCACGTTTGGTGTGCGTTTCATATGCGTTTTTTGTTAGACCCCCGCATGTACGTGTCGCATACGCTTCATTCACGTTTTAGAAATGCTGCGTATGCGTCCCGTATAAGGTTCGTAATTGCCTATTGTACGTTGTGTGAGCGTTTCATATACGTTTCACCAATGTGTCCTACACTTTCTGTCTACGTCCCGTATACGTTTCGTATACGTTGCATATGAATTGCGTATCAATGTCAGATGCCTGCATTTACGCTACCCTACGCGCTGCATGTACGTGTTATAGGCGTTCCGTACTCGCGGCATGTAACATTTGAGTGCGAACCGGGTACGTTGTGAAAACGCGTTGCAGATGTTCGGCATACGTATCACGTATAAGGTTAGTATAGGTTTCAACAACCTTTCGGATATGTTTCCGTTGCGTGCCATGTGCGCCGCATGTGTATGTGTATATATACATACATACATACATACATACATACATGCATACATACATACATGTGTATTGCTGAAGCGTGACGGGCACGTTTCGACAACGTGCCGTAAGCGTTTCGTATGAGTGTCGCGGACATTGTATGTACGCTTCGTATGCGACATGCTTCGTATAGGTTAAGAGGGTGCCGTACGCATTTTGTACGCGCTTAAGCTACATGGCGTATACGTCCCGTAGACGTTTCGCACGCGTTGCGTGTGGGTGTCGAAAACTTTACGTATACAGTTCATGGACGTTTCGTTCACATTTCGCACACGTCCCGTACATCTGCCAATACGTGTCGTAAACGATTCATACACATACAATATAGCTTACGTTTAAAACGATGCACACTTCGTAAGGGTTTCACCTGCCTTTCTTATACGCGATGCATTCGATGCGTAAGCGTTTCGTATGCATGCCGAGCGCTTCATGTTCGCTACGTAAACGCTAGCGTTTCGTGAACATTCCATCAAAGGGTCTCGCATCGACTTCGAAACATGTCGTACACGTGTCATGTACGTTTCCCGCTTCGTAAGTGTTCACACACGTTGTTTGCACGTTTCCTGTACGCACTCGTGCCGTACAGGTGTCGTAAACGCTGAGTGCACGTCTCACATACGTTGCATGTACGCTGCAAATACGGTTCGTATACGTTTCGTATACGCTTCCTGTACTCCCCGTATACGTGTCATCTATGTGTCGGATTCGTGTCCTGTACATGTCGCATACATGTCGTACAATGTCCGTAAGACTATTCACGTATATGTCGCATACGTGTGGCAAATATTGCATGTATGCTGCATATACGATTCGTATACACACAACAATCGTCAAATGAGCGTGCCACATATAATCCACATATGTTGCATTTACGTATTGAATGTGCTAGATTCGTTTCGAAACAATCAGGTCGGTTTGGTATGCGTTTAGTATGCGTTTCGTGTTCTGTATACGTTGCATGCATGCTTGGTATACGTCGCAATAACGTTTCGTATACGAGCTGTGCTGGGTGTTCAGACGGACGTCCCAAAGCAGAATCTTTACAACCCGCCCTTCACCCCTTCACCAAATGAAGGGGCAAGCCGAATAAGGTCAGCCCGAATACCAATATTAAGAGTAATAGTGGTACTAATCTTAATGTTATTAGCACTAGTAACGGTAATAGTTATCGTGGTGCGTGGGGTGGTCGTGATGGTGGTCGTAGTGGTAGTTGTAGCGGTAGCAGTAGTAGAAGTCGTGGTAGTGGAACTGGTAGTGGTAGTGGCTGAAACGAAGTAGTGGTAAGGGTAATGGTAGTAGAACTAGAGATGAAACTAATAGTGGCAATGGTATCGGCGCAGGGGCAACAACATTAATGGTAATAGTCGTAAAGTAAGTCGCAACAGCAATTGCAATGCGTGTGATGTCAGTTTTCGCTGTCGGCATGAAAGGATTAACCATCCAATGCGGGTGTAGTGGCGTCGCGCTAACAATCCAACCAGGTCCACGTAGGAAAAAGCAAGCATTCGGGGCACGTAATGGCTAGAGGAGATGGGCCAGGAAAGCGCGTGAGAATCGCAGCAGGGTCGCGGGCGGAAGTAGGAGTGTCCTTCGGAATGGGAGCAGGAAAGGGAATATTACCGGCAATCCGGATAATGATAAGCGCAGCACATGTCGGTGCAGGAGTCGGAGTCAAGCAAACAAGCTCGAACGAATCAGCGCACCCGCCCCCCGTAGCAGAATATCAACGCCAGCACAGCTGGGCATAGCGTCGCGCGCGCTCCCGCATAGCGAATCGGATGCGCTGGCGCACGCGAGGCCACGCTTCCGACGACACGACGAAGGAAACCGCGGGCCGGGCACAAGCGGGAGCAGAGCCCCAGGAAAGTCCGCGCGCGGTGCGGAAGCCACCGCACCGTTGCTGACATCTTCGCGCGGGGCAGCGCATGCGTCGCGCCCACAAGCGGAGGCACAACTCTCAGGCGAGGTCCTGGCCATCGCTCGGACGTCCAATCTCTGTGCTTTTTTCGGCTTCGTGCGTGTTTTTGTTTGCCAGATGATCGGGGAGGCTCCTCGAGGGTCCTCGCCGAGAGAAAGATCCACACGTCCGAGCGATGCCAAAGGTCCGCGGGCGCGGGAGCGGCATATGTCGCTCCTTCGGTGAGGCCCCGGGTCCGACGGCTGGGCCAGCACAAAGCAGAGGCGCCGCGCCGAGGCCGAAAAGGGCGATGCTCGTGCGATGCCTGCGGGGCGCCCGGGGCGAGAGCAGCCGCTGGTGCGCTTGCGAGCAGCTCCCTGCCGACGACCTGCGTGCTAGTCTGGAGAAGCGCGCGGGGTCCTGGCGAGAACGGCATGCCATGCTTTCGCGCACGATGCAGTCGGAGCGTTGACCTACGGAACCCTAAATAAGGAACGAGGCCCCTTTTCCCTATACGTTGAATTTTGATGTTCCATGGAAAACCTGAGGAAAACCAAAGGCAAACTGTAAAACAATCAAGGAACACCGAACCCCTCCCCAACGAAAAGGGTTCCTTCTTCAGCGCCCCGACTGTATGCAACGGGTCTCCATTCCAGCCACGCAGTGTGCAAGGTCGACCACGCACGCGCAAGTACATGATAAGAGTCCCACAACCGTGAAAGTGCTGTGCGTTCACTGTTCGTGTATGGGTGGGACGGATGGTGTAGCTTCGGGGGCAGGACCAGAAGGGAAACCTGGAAGCGCATCCTGATAGGCTGATCGGAGGCATGGATCCGCGCGGAAGTGGTGGGACAGCGGCAGCAGCCAGAAAGATATAGGCACGGCCCAAACAGCCCCCCTCGGGGAGCCGGACGAAGACTAAGCACCTGTGCTTGGAAATTGACTCACCGCTCCCAGGTCCGACTCTCCGCGTTCCCCTCGACTCGCCCCTCCTGACCCTGCAGATGCGAGGCAGGGATGCGGCGGGCGCTGAGGCGAGAGCGCCAGCTCGAAACACCACAGAGGCCACAACTGGAAGACGCATGCGCTCTGCAACACACCAGCGGTGTCCTGAGTGAAGAGCCAACCACGCGGGGAACGCGAGACGGCCATGCCCGAGAGAGACCGAGGATAAAGGCAAGCAGCATCTAGTCACACACTGATTGGTTAGAGGGAAGGGGGCCTGAGGAAGGACGGAGGTTGATGGGTGAGCGGGGGGGACGGGACGGGACGGAGGGAGGAGGTCGGAGGGAGGCGGTAGTTCAGAAGGCAAAACTGATGGATATTTTCGCAACAACGGGCAAGGGGCTACCTTACGCGTTCGACCATGAAGACCGCCAGAAGAACGCTGGAGACCGCCAGCGAGCGCGCGACCCGCCAGAAGCGCTGGAGCCCGACACGGTCTTCGGCGGTCCTTCGGCGGTCTTTCGGCGGACTTCCAGCGGTCGTCGGCGGCCTGCGGCGGTCGTCTGTGTTCTTTTCGACGGTCTCTCGGCGGACTTCGGCGGTCTTTCGGCGGTCGTCGGGGGTCTTTCGGCGGTCTTCGGCGGTCCTCAACGGCTTCTCGGTGGTCTTCGGCGGTCTTCACGGCGGCCAGACACGGTCTTCGGCGGTCTTCGGCGGTCATCGGTGTGGACGCCCGATGTTTCGCGTTAACAAGGGGTCCATGATCGAACACGTAAGGCCATCAAGCCCGATGAAAGGGTCAATCAACTGTGAAGGGGCCCTGGGACACACAAATAGATACACACAAATAAAAAGTGTCCCCATATTTTCCTATATGTTCTTGGTGTTTGTCTTCCCCCCACTTCCCATATTTTCCTATATTTTCTGGGGAATCGACGATTGATTGTGTCTGTGTGTTTCCCTCCTGACTCAGGACGGATGAAGCCAGGTTAGGTGTGATATGACGGAACTCAGCGAAATTGCGCAGCGTTCGGCTGGCCTGTGACCACGGATACAGCGGAGGCCAGTCCAAAGAAACCTTCCACAAGAAACCCAACCCTGAGACCCCAGGTAGTCCATGGATTTGTGGTGTCGGAACGCCACGATTTCCGCAGCAACACCATCGAAACCCAAGAAACCCAGGGCATCCTGGAGGCAAGCAGGGTGCTTCTTGGCCTGGGTCTCCACTGTATTATATGCCAGCTCGGATGCCGAATTGAACCTCCCAGGAGCTACGAGGGAGAAGATCGGAAGGAGGCCGTGGTGGACGAAAAAGGAGGCCTAGAGAACACGGAGAAGGGCCGCGTCTGGCGAGGAGCCCGCTGTGGCACGGCATCGTTGCGCGTCGTGCGAGCAGGGAACCTCGCCGCCGGAAGTAGCTCTGAGGCACTCCCGGGAGCTCACGGGGCCAGGGCGGCCAAGGCAACTTCTGGTCTTCCTCCAACTCCTCCTCCTCTTCCTCCTCCGCCTCTTCATCCTCCTCCGTATCATTCTCCCCCTCCTCCTCCTCATCATATTCCTCCTCCTCCTCCTCCTCCTCCTCCTCCTCCTCCTCCTCCGTATCATTCTCCCCCTTCTCCTCCTCCTCCTCCTCCTCCTCCTCCTCCTCCTCCTCCTCCTCCTCCGTTGTCATTCCTCATCTACCCCTCCTCACCTGCTTGCTCCTTTCTGGCCTCCACCATGCGTGCGCTGGCGCCCCCTCACCACGCTAACGGCTCTGCCACATCCCCAGCCGCCCCAACAGGAACCCTGCTCGTGGCCAGAGGGGGCAGTTGGCCAACCCGCCTGGGGACGTGCCTCGGCCCCGAGCTGCCCAGGGAACTTGAGGAGACCGACGCCCGCCAACGCGTTCGAGGAGACCGACGCCCGCCGACGCCGCACATTGCAGCGCCACGGGCCGTGCCGAGACCCGTGCCATGTGGCGGCTGGCCCACCCTGATGGGCCTGTTCTCCACCACCAACACCACCACAAGTTGGAGGGGGGAAGGAGGTGGAGGAGGAGGAGGAGGAGGAAGAAGAAGAGGGCGAGGCAGACACCCTCACCCCTCCAACTCATGGTGGTGGTGGTGGTGGAAAAAGAGCCCATCACATCCTCATTCGCGCACGGGGCGCCCTTTTGCTTTGGATGCGCGCGTCGCTTCAATTTGGAAGCGCTGGGGACCCCGCCCCTCCCGCCTGCCTCGCCACCCACCGTCACCCCAGCACGCGGCTTTTGCCGCACGACCATGGTGGGCTTGTTTTCCACTACCACAACCGTAAGTAAGAGGGGGAGGGGGTCCTCCTCCTCCTCCTCCTCCTCCTCCTCCTCCTCCTCCTCCTCCTGTTCCTCCTCCTCCTCATCCTCCACCTCTTTCCCCCGTCCAACTTATGCTGGTGGTGGTGGAAAACAGGCCCATCAGACCAAATCGGCTTCGCTAACTGACACCAGGGACTACCATGTTAGGGCAGAAGCCCCCGCTTCCACCTCCCGCTTCGCACCTCCATCCTCGCCCCTCTGGTGGGGAGTGGGCTTGTTTGATGGCAGCGCACCCAAAGACTACCACTCGAGTGCGGGACTCCGACCACTTCGTGAGTCGCACACCTCGTCGTGCCACAACATCGCTGCTGGCACGGCGAGGACATGGACAGCTCAACTGACCAAGTCGTACCGCGGCAGTGCCCGGCTTCCTGCGTCGATCCCAGTCGACCCCCTTCAACCCCAGGGCACCCCCCTTCGACCCCAGCACCCCAGGGCTCCCCATGCTGAGGCACCGTTACTTCAAGGCGCCGTATACGTTTTGCTTCCTCCGAGCCCGCCTGTGCACTCGGTGCGCATATGCGAGGCGGGGATTTATCCAGATCCACCGCCTGGGGACCGACGTCCTGGTGCCCCAGCGGGCGGTGGATATGGATATAGTTCGGCCCCTGGGGGGCCCGAAGATGTCCAGATCCACCGCCTGCCGAGGCTCCGAAAACTGAGCCTCCATGCGGCGGACGTGGATACACTCCCGCCTCGGAGCACAGGTCGCCGGCGAGGGCGGGCCACGGGACGGACGAGAAAACTTGCCGCGCGGCCCGGCGGAGAGGACGAGGCCTGCGCCCCGTGGTCACAGGGTGGACCACCGCGGGCTCGGATACCCCGAGGCCGAAAGAACACATGGGAACATCTACCTGGAATGGTCTGCAATAGTAGGGGGCACGCAGACCTACCTCGCTTTTGACCACCCTCGCTTCCAAGAGATACCAAGCGATGCCAAACTACGGCCTGTACTGGTCAGGCCGCTTGACGAGGAGGCGCGTGGTATGACCTGGTTTTGCCTGGAAGCGAAAGCGGGGTAGGTAATTCACGCTCTGAATGGAGCATCCCTCGACCAAGCGGAAACGGAGAAACTCAGCGCCTGCCGCATGAGCTGATTGAGGCACATGCTCCGCAGACCACGATCCTGCATTCGTGCAGCAGCCGCGTGACGAATCCATATGTTCTGCAGCAAGCAGACGCAACCCCGCTGAGCAATACCCAACTGAACCGTCAACGGCTCATCCTGGGGCCCATTGCACGGAAGCCAGCTGACGACCAAGTCAGAAGCACTGTTCTGCGCCCTCTTTCATGCGAGGTAGCAGCGCAGAGCGTCTTCAAGCGGAACTGGCGGCGCCCCCCCCCAAAAAAAACAGGCCGAATCAATACTTGCCAGCGCTGTCCGGGCCGCGGGGGCGAGGCCCTGCCGGGGCCCTGGAAACACAGCATAATTTCTGCCGCAGCTTGGCGCGCAGCCGTGAAGCGGTTTTGCAACGCACTGCGAGGCCACGGCAGTTGTGCTCATGTGCTTTGCACTCATCTTGTATCCCTGGCCACTCTCTCTCTCTCTCTCTCTTTCTCTCCCTCTCTACCTGGGATTAGGCGCCCGCTCACCGAATGCGGGTTCCAGAAATCCTGCCACCTTCTGCACGTGAACCCCCCATTCCCGTTCCACCTGTTCCTCATTCTCAACCCCTCCCTCTCCACTCCCTCCTCCTCCTCATTCCCCTGCTCTTCTTCCATCGTTTCCGTCTCTTCACCGTCCTTCTCCTCCATCCTCCGCAACATCTTCTTCATCCTCCTATACCTCCTCCTGGCTCCTGAAGACCCTTCTACCTCCTGATGAAGCCTCCTGCAGGCTCCGTACCATCGCACACCTCGTTCTCCACATGCAAGGACCTCCCCCGTGCATCGTGCAGCCATGAAGCTGCCCTGCCCGCACCCCGAAGACGCAGCTGACATGCATGCTCGATTAGGTAAAAGCTGTGCCAAGCGGCGCTTTCTACAAACGTAAATCCTGATGCTGCCGAGAAAACAGTCGCGACCGAAGGCTCAGAACATCAGAGAGGATGCAATATTCTTCCAAGAGCGACATTGAACGAGCAAGCCAGAAGACACACGGTGCAACAGGCCAACTCTTGAGATGCTACACAGGGAACTAAGTCATCGGTCACGACTGCAATAGCTAACCCAATCATGCTCGCATTGCAAATTGAGCCAGGCCGAGCCAGAACAAGGTCGTCATTTGCAGCTAGGCGACTGTGCACATCGCCGCATTCGTTCGCAAGATGCGTGCGACGATTCCACGCACCTGAATCAAATGAAAAGCGCCCGACTGTTTGAACACACGTGCAGCCCGAGGACTCCCGCCGGAGTCTGGGTCACCTGCAGGAAAGGCGGGTCTGGCCCAGGCCGCCAAAATCCACGCTCAGAGGAGGCTCGTGAGGCCACTACTGGCGGTCCTGCCAGATTCGGCAGCAATTCTCGGAGCTCCCCGCCAGCAGCAGGAAGCCGAGCCCCGAAGGTCTGGACATTACACAGCGCGACCTAGCTTGCTGCAATCAGGGCGGTGGAGAAAACACAGGATGAAGATGAGGACAAGCTAGGTGCGTTCGCGCCACATCTGACTTCCTATCCTTCCACCAAATCTCTTCCAATTGCGCTGATCCGCGAACGCGTGTCATAGCGGACCTGGAACTCCCGAAAATACTTCAGCGTGTCCTGCGCAATCGGACAAGGGGAGCTGCGCACATAAGAGGAGGAGGAAGAGGAGGAGGAGGAGGAGGAGGAGGAGGAGGAGGAGGAGGAGGAGGAGGGAGAGGAGGAGGAGGAGGAGGAGCAGGAGGTGGCGGATGAGCATGACGATGAGCAGGCGGAATAAGAGGGGGATGGAGGACGAGGACGAGGACGAACAGCAACAGCGGGATCTGGAGTGGAAGGAACAGGAGGAGCAGCATGACCGGGGGAGGGCGGAGGAGGGGAAAGGAGGGGGACCGACAACAATGCGGAAAGAACCGGATCCAAAAAAGTGGCCCGCGCTGGGGCGAGATCGCCATTCTGCACGCCGGAGGAGGAATAGGAGGAGGAGGAGGAGGAGGAGGAGGAGGAGGAGGAGGAGGAGGAGGAGGAGGAGGAGGAACTATGGGGCTATGGCGAGAGCGCGGCTCCCAGGTGCTAGCCTGGCCGCCTACACCACATCACCGAGGGAAGGCCATACCCGACTTTGGCAGGAGTCTCCTCTCCAATCTGCTGAGGGTCTCCAATCCTTTCTGGGTCGGAGGCTCACATTTCTTCTTCAAGTTCTGAACATTCACCACGGCAAAACTTCCACAAACAATGCAAAACAGCACTCCGCTCAGCTCGGAAAAAGAATGGGTCTCATGGCATTGGACGGCCAAAGGGTGCCCAGCGGCCCCACACGGGGCGGACCCAGGGCCCTCCGCACCAAGACTCTCGCCCTCTCGCGCCAAACGGACACGGGCGAAACGCCCATCACGACATGGCGCAGGCCAAAACGCGGAGAAGGGGCCCCTTCAGGGAGAAACGCATCTCACGAATACTACAAAGAAAAAAAGTGCGCCTTGGAACGGGAGAATGGCCCTGCTCTCGCACGTGCTCATGTCCAACACGCGCGAGACGATTGCGCTCACGCGGGCATTGCACAACGACTTCAAGCTGAATGGCGAGGAGCCTCCGAACAACAAGCTGGGGAACGTTATCCTGCTCAAAAGTTATGGCCGCAAGGTCTGGGGGAACGGCTGCTCTCTCAGCCACTTCCCCCACGCAGGCGTCCGCGGCTCCGTTGAGGAGCCGTTCGATCGACGTTAAACGCAGAGAGCTGACCTGAGGGCCCGCGGGGTGGCCCTTAGTCTATCTGATGTCGGTATATCCATTTCCCCCGGCGCCCAGGGCAGCCCAACGACGAACCCACAGGTCGAACATATCAGACATAGCCAGACACTCCCGCGGACGCCGAAAGGTTCGGAGCACAGGTAGATAACCACAGAAACCCAGGATACGTCCAACCGTATGCTTACAAAGGAAACCAAAACAAAAAGTGCAGCCCGTGGGCTGGCTTGTTCACGACCCCCTAGAGCTCATCCGAGGCCCCCATCAATAGAGTCTAGAATAACACCTAAGCGACAGCAGGCCCAGCCACACCGCCTCAGCCTGTCATCCTTAGCACGTCTCCCTCCAGATCCGTCGATACCCCGAACGCCCCCTTCGCGGACAGGCAGCCCATCGAACGACCCCCACTCGATGCAAGACTCGACAGCGATCGGGAGATGGCCTGTCGCCCTAACAAGCAGCATCAGCCCGCGGCACCAAAGTGCTGGACTGTCGACCTCTCGTACAGCCCGTTCACAAAGATGAGCAGCACGCTCAACGATGGGGTCGGGGATGGCGACAGTAGCAGGACATGCCCAAAACTTGTGGCAAGGGGTCCCCAGGGCATCCCCACACCTCGGGCAAATACCATTGGCACCAGTAGTAGACCCTTCCTCATGGATCCCCTGGTTGGTCCATAAACAAGCAGCGCAGAGGTTCCAAAGCAACGCCTGACCCTCGTGGTCGAGGTCCTCACTAAGCCTGGAGAGCTCGCTTCCCAGGACAATGCAATCAAACCCAGCTGTCGTCCCATGACCAAAATAATGCTCGGCAGCCTGGGCCCAGATGATCTCGCGACAGGTGTCCCGCAGCGCTCGCCGTAGAGACACCAGAAAATCAAGGGCATCAACGTCAAGACCCTCTCCAAGAAGTCCATGCCAATGCGCGGGGGATTTAGGGCACCGCCCCAGATCGAGCGAAACGGCAACCGTCGACGAACCAGGCCCTCGGACGCGCCTCCAGACCTGATTCCTGGGAGTAGACGTGAACTCATCAAAGCGGGCACACCACAGCCGAGAAACACGAGACTTATCCTGGTCATTCAAGGCCCTCCAGAAACACATAAATCCTGAGAGCTGTTCGCGACGGAGCCTAAAAATAGGCCCACCCTGCTCATGACCCAAGATGCTCAAAATCGCAGTTGTGCAAGCACCTGCATGCCAGTGGCCAGAGCAGACGGCAGCTTGGCCCCGCACGCCCTGCACTTGCGCACCTGAAAGACCGGCAACTGCGTGGCCCCAGGCGCCTACGGCGAGCGCACCTGGCTTATAGAGATTGGCGAATGTCTTGACCAGTCTCGCAAGATACGTAACTGTCCTGCACCTTGCTGCCGCCTTCCTTCTTCGATCCCTGATAGTGGCAATAGACCTCCTCCTCCCAGCAGTGGCAGCCGTACCCATGTCACGGACAACATCGTCAACTCGCACATGGAGGTCAGCATCCTTCAAATCCCCAGCCACCATGTGACCGGGAGAGCGCGGGTTGGAAATGACTGCCGACTTGGCCGAGAGGACCAGCTCGGCCGCCTGCGTCGTCTGCCCGAACTGCACGGCAGCAGCCGCGATGTGGCGCCGAACTTGCATCTCATCCACCGACAAATCTGGGAAATATTGCCCACGTAAGAACGCGTAGCTACCCTGGGTTCACACAAGAAATACCTGTTATGCAGATCAGACAACATCTGGTAGGGGTAGATTTTGACCCAGGACATACTCTGCATGCGCCCAGGGAGGACACCAATACCCGCGGGAATCACCTGGGAGCAGAACCCATTGCTCTCGAGGACCCCGGGGGCGGCGTGGACCAACAGGCTCGCGCGCAACAAACGCGGCGGAAAGCGGAGCGCACGCGCGAGGCGGGCAAGCCCAGCGGGAACCACAGTGACAAAACACTTCTTCCAATCATAATGGACAGCCACACTGGAGACGCCCTCAAAGGCAGCCAGCTCGCGGGAAAGCTCTCGGCGAAGCGCAGCCTGAAGGGCGGCGCTGCCTTCGATGGCGCCGCCCGCAAAAACCCAAGCGCCGCTGACCCCAAGAGGCCGAGACATCGCGTCGGATTTTACAACGAACACGATAGAGGGTGGGGCCCTTACACACAAGCCTTTCATCAGCGCGACTCTTAGGGAGGAGACAGATGACCCCCAGGAGACATTGGGCAGGCCACGTCATGCTAGCCTCGCACCTATTCAGGAGCGCGGCGGAAGCATCCACGGCCCAACGGCCCAGGTCCAGGAACCCCCAGGGCCTGCACCCATCGAGTCCAACAGCAGTGCCAACAGAAAAGACGTTGACCGCCGCAAACACGTCTTTGGGCTCAATCTCGGGGAGTTCGGGCTGACACTCGAGGGCCGCAACCCGAAGGTCGTCCAACGCCTCGCAATGCCGAGTAATCTGGATGGGGATGGCACTCCAAAAACCGCCCCCAGAGATTTTCACGAAACAATAGGATTCCTTTCCTGGGGGAGCTGGAGTACCCCTTTCAGGAGCGAGAAAGAATTCCAAACCTTCCTGCTCATCTCGTTTCAGCCATCTGTAGGCTTCGGAAGCGCCCCCCGGCAACGCCTTTCAAAGCCGGTCCTTGGTCGCCTCAGCTGACGCCGCGCGCGCGGATTGCCAGGCATTCGAGAGGGCGCGAGAGCGCCGATCGATCAAGCCCTGACATCGACAGAGGTCCAAGGATTTCAAATCTAGCAACTAAGCATGCCACTGGCGCGGCAGCTGGTCAGCGCGAAGGCATGCGCAATGCCGCTGTGCATTCTGCACCATATTTCCCTGCTGCTGGGAAATAGCTGCCTGCACCGTCGCATGGCCTTTCTTGATGGCCACTCGGGGCCAGCATAACTTCGGAGACGCAGCCGACCAGGAAGCACGCGAAGACCTCGCGACACATCCACTACGCCGTGCATGATCAGCAAGAGAGGAAGGGCGGAAACTGACGAAACCCCCCCCCCCCCCCCCCCCCCCCCCCGACCTCCATGACGACTGCCCCCCCCCCCACCCCCACCCACCCACCGCCACCGCCCACCGCGCCCCCCGCCATGGTAGACACCTGCGTGCGCCCCGCAGCGCGAGACCAAAGTAGGCAGGGCGAGGTAAGCCCATCAGAGAGATGGGCAAGCACACGGGGGGATCAGCGGCGCGCCCCGCCCCGGCGGCGGATTCAAATCGCCTAGCTCGATCTTAAAATGATGTTCCCACGGCAGGCGTGGGTCTTCACATTAGAGAGTATCTCGGGGTCGCACACGCGTTGGCAGATCTTGGTGCAACGCCGCATGTGGAAGCCTAACTTCCAGGCAACGATGCGTCTTAAACGGGGGCCCCACTACTTTCGATACCTGAAGGTAGGGCGCCAACGCATCGCGCGCGATCACGCAGTCAATGAGCGAGCCCCCGCCATAACTGCAGGTACACTGGACACCCTCTGGCGCCAGGGCCTCGCCTCGAACCATTTTCAAGAATCCACAGACAGACATATGCTCCAGGCTGATGTCAAAGTCCCCGACAAGGAACCATGGAACGCTCAGAGTGTCCAGGAACGCGGAGGTCTGCTAAACGTTCACAATATTCTCACCCGAGACCCCCAGGCCAGCAGCCACATACACAAACCCTACGGCCATCACGCAGGATTGGGCCCGAAACTCCAAGAACACCCAGCCATGGCCAGATCCCGCATCACAATCATGGCCCGCATGGGTCAAACAACGGTTTTTCTTTTCCAATGTAGAAAATGCCTTTGCACACCGCAGCCCCGACGCCTCCGCGGGCGCCCCCCCTGGGAGAGGGCAGGGCAGGGAAGAAATGGGGGCGCCGCGCAGCGGTGGCCGCGCCGCGCTTGGCCGACGTCAGATCTGCGGGAAGCTGGCCATGTTCGGCGAACATCATGGCGTCAGCCCTGGAAGACAACTGCGCAACAAAGCTCTTAGCCAGAGCACTCCAACTGGTGATGTTACAAAACACAAATCTCTGAAGCCATCCTCACTCGCACTACCCGCGCGGCGGGATCTGAACGACGGCCTCCTTGAAGAGCTGGTTGACGCCTGCGCCCACTTCAGCCTGAACCGCCGAAGCCTCTTGGCAGACTTGACTCGAGCACGCTCTAAGATGAGATCCTCCAACCGAGTGCGGGGACCTTCGAAGGAGCGCTTCTTGAGCGCAGCGAGTTCATCCGCACGTTCATGAGTGAGGTCGCCAGCATCCGATCCAGCATCGCTTCCCGCATCGGACTGGGCATCGTAGACCTGCCTCTGCACATCCGCGAACTTGGTGACCAGTCCGAGCGGGAGGTCGTTGTTCTGGCAATACTCCCGCAACTGGGCTTCATCCATGCGCGAGAAATCAGGTACATCCACGTCCATACGTCTTGGGCCGCCCATGCCGGCAGCACCTGGCCCGGGAGGGGCATCCGCAGCGCCGCCTGCGCCTGGCCCTGCGGGCGCCGCCTGCGCGCCCGCGCCCGCCGCGACGGGGGCCTGCGCAAGGGCTGCGCGGGCCGCTGCCGCCTCCCTGTCCTGCGCTGCCGCCTGCGACTTCTCCAGGCGCTTGGCGGCGATCCACGCAGGTTGGTAGAAAAGCCGAACCATTTCATCAGCAGCACGCTTGAGGTCTTCAGCTCCACGTTGATCATTCTCAGCCTGCTCGTGAGCTTCGCACCTGCTTAGCAGCACACTCCACCTCCTTCGTAAGACGGGTATCTTCACGTCGAGCAGCATCGACGAACTGGGCTTCCGTCCAGTCTTCATCAGGAGCAGGGGGTGGAGGTAGCAACGCGCCCAATACACCATGTAGTTCGGGGCGACCGGCGAGGAGCAAGGCCGCCGCAGCTTGCACCTCGGCCCCACCATCGGGCACAGTAGCCTTGATACCACCAGCCGTTGTTCCAGGAAATTGGCCGCCGTCTCCTTGAGCTTGACTGAAGTAAGCCGCACCACACCGTGATCACGAAACGTCCCCGTGGCATGTGAAGTCCCAATGGTGGCAGGCGGAGCACACGTCGTAGGTATGGGAGGCATACTTGGCACTCTGCTTGTTGGCGGCACGCCCCCAGCCCCCAGCGCGCCGCCCGCCACGCCACGGGGCGCGTTCACGCCAGGCCATGGCACGAAAGTGAACTGGAGGAGGAGAATCAGCACTCTGGGTGCCGTCGTCGCAAACAAGGCCTTCGGCCGCACACGCCGAAAACGCCCGAGCCTGTCGCACGGCTGCGGACAAGCTCGAAGAGGAGGAGGAGGAGGAGGAGGAGGAGGAGGAGGAGGAGGAGGATTAGGAGGAGGAGGAGGACTCCAGAGCCCTCCGGGGGATCTCTGACGCCTCCAGGAGGCCTCTGGGTTCCACAGGGAATGTGAGTCTTGACTCCTGGGCCTCCAGAAGCGAAGGGGCCCTGAGACACACAAATAAATATACACAAATGACAGGATTCCCCATCTTTCTCCACATTTGCTGGGTTTCCGTCTTCCCCCCCACCTCCCATATTCCCCCACATGTTCGGTGGAGTCGACGATGAGTCGTGCCTGTGTGTTCCTCTCCTTCCTGGAGAAGACCTTGGGAAAGGAACGGCCCCGGCGGCGGTGCCGCGAGAGCGGGCCCTCACCGGACCCACCGCATCGAGGTCGGGCTCTGCAGGCCCGCCTGGGGGGGGGGGGGCGCGCGGGCGGGGCCACGGGGGAGCAGCGGCACGGGGCGAGGCGAGAGACGTCGTGCCCACTCTCTCTCCCTCCCCACGCCCGCCCCCCTCCCCCCACCAGCCCTGTACCGCTGTCGTCACCCTTCCCCTCCCCTTGCCTCGTCCTCCTCCTCCTCCTCCTCCTCCTCCTCCTCCTCCTCCTCCTCCTCCTCCTCGCCATCACCATCACAGACACCATCTTCAGCCACTACAGCCAGCGCCAGACCAATGTAGCTCTTCTTCTGCACGCGTGCCACGCTTCGAGTGGATCCGAGAGCCTCGACGCCCACACTCTTCGTCTGTGATCGTGCCCCCCACTGGGGGCACGTCTTCCTTACCAGCCACATGTAGTTGACACAGCCCCTGAAACGTGAAGGAAGGGAGAGAAGGGACGAGGGGGAGGGAGAAGGATGGAGCACGAGACAGATTAGCAGGAGTGGGGTTAGGAAGAGGAGTGTAAGTGGTAGAATCAGACGGGCGGGTCAGGAGGGCGGGTCGCAGAAGCGTCAATCCGAATAATACCGAGAACATCTCGAGAGATAGCGCGATGCCTATGTAAGTCGGAAGGAAGTCCAGAGCGAGAGCGAGAGCATGATTCCTGAGTGTAGAGGGCGTGGAGACTCAATACATTGCAAGAAAAGTGCCACGCGAGAGTGCGATGCCCGCGTAAATCGTGAAGACGTCCAGCGCGAGAGCGAGGTGTTGAAGTCATTGTAAGGGTGTATCAGACAAGAACAACTGTTGATGCAAACCGAAGGCCAACAACATAATATGAGACGCAAGACATGCCTTTGTACAAATAGGGGTGCGAGCCCCGGGAGGGGCATTTCATTGAAAAACGCAAAGCGGACTGGAGAAGGATTAACAACAGTGCCTGCAAACATTGAGAACTTCGACATTCAACCACAATTTAAACAACCACCACCCTTCTATTTCGTTACCGCTGTCATGAGCAGCAGCATCCGCATCATCAGCATCATCAGCATCAGCAGAATCATCACCATCATCATCAGCAGCATCAGCATCATCATCAGCATCATCATCATCACCACAACCACCATCCTCATCATTACCACCACTACCATCATCATCAACAACGTCAGCAGCATCAGCATCATCATCATCATAATTGTCATCGTCATCGTCATCATCATCCTCATCGCCAGCATCATCATCCGCATCATCACCACCACCGCCATCATCATCATCATCATCATCATCATCATCATCAGCAGCATCATCATCATCATCATCATCATCATCATCATCATCATCATCATCATCATCATCATCATCATCATCATCATCATCATCATCATCATCATCATCATCATCATCATCATCGACATCGACATCGTCATCGTCATCACCATCATGATCAGCATCGTCGTCAGCATCATCATCATCGTCATCATCATCATCATCGTCATCAGGATCATCACCGTCATCACCGTCATCGTCGTAATCATCACTGATAGCATCGTAATCATCATCGTCGTCAATACCATTACTACCATCGTCATTACCACCATCGCTCACCACCCACCGCTATCTTCCACCAACCAGCATCATGATCATGATCATGATCATGATCATGATCATGATCATGATCATCATCATCATCATCACAAGCGTCATCATCAGGATCAGCAGGAGCATCGTCGTTGTTCTCGTGCACGTCCTTCCTGACCGGCCTCTCTTATTTCATACCCCTTATATGCAAACATCCCAGTCAGCCTCTTTTACCTTCTTCCTCCGCCCTTGCGTTGTTGCTCCTCCTCCTCCTTCTCATATTATTCCTCCTCCTCCGTCCTGCGATTTTGATCCTCCCCGTCACAGCAATTCTAATCCAGCCCTCCCCCACCCCCCCCCCTTCAAACACACACACACACATACACACACAGACACACAAACAAACAGACAGACACAAACACACACACACAGACACACACACACACACAGACTCTTCCTCCAGCTATTGCGCCCCATCCTCGCTCCCACCACCAATGAACTCCTTCTCCTCTTCCTCGTTGCATTATTCCTCCTGCTCCTCCTCAACCTCCTCCTCTTCGGTGCCCCTTTCCTCCCCTTCCCCCCTCATCCTCCTCGTCCTCCTGATCCTCCTCGGCCCCCCCCCTCCGCGCGACCCCGCGCACGCAGGGGGGAGGGAAGAGGGAGGGGGGAGGAGCGAGGGGCAGAAATCGCAGGACGACGAAAAAAAGAGAAAATGGGAAAGGAGAAGGGGAGAGGATGGGGAGGGGGGGGGAGAGGGACGACAAAAGGTTGGGGAAAGGGGTGGTGGCGGGGGGGGAACAGTTGGTGATACAAGATCGATCGACACAGCAGTACCCCCTGCCTGGATTTCCGCGCGCTGCGCTGGAGCTGTCAATCGTTCCTCAAATAATACTCATCACCGCATGTTCCACGTGTTCCCCTCGTGTTCCACGCCGCATGCATTGTCAACCTCCTGTCTGTGGATCCGGTCGCGTGACCATGTGCCGTTCCTGGTCCGACATTCTCCAGCGAGGTTTTTGTGCATCGAGCGGTCCACTTGATAGTCTCCACGCGTGTAGAGTGGGTTGGGTTCTTAGCCTGGATGATGTTTGTTTGATTCCGACCGTTCCGCAACTGCTGATGGCTTCCCAGCCCACCGGACTGGCTAAGTTACGAAATCCTAATTTTCCCCCAGAAGACAGTGTCTGCATGTAGCGGTTCCTAGTCTATTCTAAAGAGCTGGGCCTGACGGCCATTTGGGCTGCTATGTCGCCGCTGTCGCAGCCCCGTCGTCGCCTCGTCGCCACGTGTCGTCTGGGCCTGACGGCCGGTCTGGCGGCGATGTGGCCGCCGTCGCCGCCCCGTCGCCACCTCGTGGCCGCCACGTCGCTGGCAAAAACATTCGCTTCTGCAATACAGAATTGCCCCCCCCTCCCCCACCAGTTTATCCGCACCCCGTTACGATCTGCAATTTACAGACGATTCTGCCCAATTGATTCCTCGAAAGAAGAACTCGTATCATCCAGCCAAACTCGTATCCACCTCGTCCCATCCTCGTCACCTAATACGACGCGCGCACACGCGTTGATCCAACATCGACAACGTTCACAAATATAGCGCAAGCAATATGAAACAACACCCAAACAAACGCGTCGTTGCGCATGCATGCGCGCATCCCTCACAAACCTTAGGTTGCAGAGATGTCGTTCGGTTTTGCAACAGAAGAGGTATTGCACTAGTTCATCGAATACGACGACGCGGGCCTCTCACGCGCGCATGTCGAACATTCGCAAGCCCTTACGCGCTTGCTGGGGGGTACGATCCTTTTCAAACACTACAATGAAAGCCACTCGCGCGCGCCGGCCGCGCGCGTATGCCGAGATCCTTCCAAACCTGCATCACCGACACGTAGACACCATCATCGTCATCGGCAAGATCAACAAAACATCGGCGCCATCACTGGCCTTGCCGTCGTCATCGTCATCATCGTCACAAGCATCGGTACTATCATCTTGTCGACCGTTGTCAACATCGCCGTGATACCACGCCCGTACGGGTCACCGACTCGCACTCGAGTGCCCACGCGTCATTGCTACCTGCGAAACGAACTGGGAAATCCCCAGCGATCAGCGCCACCGCGGCCGCGTCGCGCAAGAATAGCGGGCCGCTCTGAAAGCGAGCCAGAGCGCGCTAGCGCGGCCGCAGCGATGCGCCAGCCAGCACAAATCAATCATCACAATCACAGCCGCGTAGTGTTTGTAAAACAAATTGCGTGTGGGTGGGTGGGATGATTGCGCGAGCAGTGGAGTTGGCAACCCACTTCGAACAGCAAGTTATTGCACCACATGGATTGTTCCACGTAGGTTCGACAAATATATTGCACCACACGGGTTGCACAATATAGATAGTGTGCCACATAAGTTATACAACATAGTCTGAGCAGCGTGGATTGTACAGCATCGACTGCACGACCTAGATGGACAGACATTGCATCACACGCATGGCACAACAATCATTACACAATATGTGTATAGCAACCTATAAGGTTGCACCAAAGAGATTGCAGCATACACCTTGCACAACATCGATTGCACAACGGGTTTAAAGAGGGAACTGTCCTCTGGGCGGCAACTGGTTTAAAGAGGGACTCTGTCCTCTTCCACGACCCCTCTTCCCTTCGGGGAGGGGAACCCTCCTCCTGCCCTCCCTGGTTCTTTTTTGGATGGGGCCCGATGTGTCAGAGGCTTCTTTGTTCGGCCCCTCGAACGGTCACTTGCTGACACCCCTTACGAGACGAGGACCGTGAGGACCCCCCTCTTTTGACCGACCGCCTCCAAGATGGCCCCCAGAGGCCCCCCCAAAGGCTCCCAAGAGGCCCCCAAGAAGGCTCCAAATGCGCCCGAAGAGGCCCCAAGACGCCTCCAAAAGGCACCCGAGAAGCACCCAGGATGCCCCCGAGCGGCCTCAGAGAGCCCAAGATGACCTCCAAGATGGCTCAAGATAGCCCAAGCTGGCTCAAAATGGCTCCCAAGATGCTCCAAGAGGCTCCAAGACCGTTCCAAGACGGCTCGATATGGCCACGGAGCCCCCCAGGAGGCCTCCTCGCGAAGTCCCTCCCAGAGGATCCTCTAGGAGCCTCAAGAGGCCATCACCAGGCCTCCAGAGGCAAAAAGGGTCAGCGGTCTTCGAAAACCTGACCCCTCCTCTTTGGAGTCCCGAAAGGGTGCGGTGACAGACCGTGCGGTGACCTCGAAATCCCCCAAGACCTCACCCCACGGTCGTCAACGCACGGTTTTGGGATCCTGGAGGCTCCAGTCGCCAAAGACATCCTCGGAGAACGACCCGAGTCCCAAAACCGTGCGGTGACCCCAAATCCCAACCGACTCACCAAACGGTGTGGTCACCACCCCGTTTGGGGGCCCCCGATCCTCTACCGCCTCCGCCTCCTTCCCCTCCTCCTCCTCATCCTCCTCCTCATCCTGCTTCGCCCCCTCCCCCCCTCCCCAGACCTCGGACTCCGTTTTCTGCTTGGCAAGCGGGGCTCACGGAGCTCTCGGCCCTTCCTTTGGGGCACGGTCATCGCGAATCGTTCTCGGAATCCCCTGGAGAAGAACCGCAGGTGACGACAAAACACGGTGTCGGAAGCCAGTCCCTGCAAGACCCTCCCTCCTCCCTGCACGGTTCCCCCCAGGGCCGTAGGCGACCCGAGGAGGAGGAAGAGGAGGAGGAGGAGGAGCAGGAGGAGGTGGAGGAGGGGGAGGGGGGGGAGGGGGAGGAGGAGGGAGGAGAGGGAGGAGGAGTAGGAAGAGGAGGAGGAGGAGGAGGAGGAGTAGGAGGAGGAGGAGGAGGAGGAGAAGGACGGGTCACCGAATTCAGCCCTTCGGAGGAACCCTCCACTCCTCCCCCCGTTGCCCCCTCCCCTGCGCGCAAGGTCGGCAGACGGGCAGCCTGCACCACCTGCTTCACGCCGCCGGTGCCGAAGAAGCTCTGGCACATCATCAGCAGCGGCTGCACCGGCGCACCGGACGCGACCTGTACCTCAAGCTCCGCAGCTGACGGGCCTGTTTTCCACCACCACCAATGAGTTGGAGGGGGGAAGGAGGTGGAGGACAAGGACGAGGACGAGGAGCAGGGGGAGGAGAAGGAGGAGGAAGAGGAGGAGGAGGAGGAGGAGGAGGAGGAGGAGGACGAGGACGAGGAGCCGGAGGAGGAGGAGGAGGAGGAGGAGGAGGAGGAGGAGGAGGAGGAGGAGGAGGGGGACCCCCTCGAACTTGTGGTGGTGGTGGTGGTGGTGATGGAAAACAGGCCCGTCACAGGCTCCGCCGCGCCGAGCGAGGCCCGAGGTTCGGTGATCGAGGTTGAGGATCGGGGCCAAACAAGGGATTAACAAGGGATGCTGACCCCAATCCCTGCCCTGGGGGGGTTTTCGACTGGATCCAACATTTTGGGCCAAACTCTGGGACAAACCTCGGTATGGGTGCGTCCGAATAGCCCCATGGCGGTGTATCCGATAGACTGGGCGCCCGTCCTCGATAGGGGTGCGTCCGAATAGCCCCCTGGGGGTCAAAACTTCTCGCACCACGAAGACGATGCAACCATCGTGCTACCACATGGAACGAAGAATACGGAAGAGAGGGGCTTTGCTGGCCACGGCGGACCTGGGCCACAAACAAAGTCCACGGATTGAATCCACGGAACGGTCCGACAACAAGAGCGAGCCCTGGGCCCACCGCGGTCCTTATCTCACCGTCCTGACCGCTGGCAGGCTGGGAGGGAACGCATTGTTCGAGGTTGTGCAATGATTCCTTCCTCAGATGATGCCATATGCTCCTCGATAGCCCTCGCCGAAGCACAATGCCCTCGGCCTCGCCGAGCGATGCCAAGTCTGACACCCCTCGCCACTTATGATCCTGAAGCTTGAGACTTGCACCACCTTCCGGGCTGGAGCACGGGTCGTTTTCAAAGTGTGGCTCTCGCCTTGACGCCGCGCACGCTCGCCTTGAAGGCGTGCAGCAGCTTCCAAGATGGAGGCCGGCTCCTTCTCAAAATGTGGCTCTCGCATCAGCGCCGCGCACATGCGCCTTAAACGTGTAAAGCAGTTTCAAAGTACATGTTCTGGCACGTCTTACGAATATCAGGACGCACCAATCACGTTGATTCGTGAATTCCCAGGAATTGTGTCCTGGCACGGTCTAGGATTCGGGGCGCAACAAAAACGTTGATTCGCCCCGCTAGAGTCACAAGAACTGCGTGTTGGAAAGACTGATGATTATCAAAATCGGCTGTCTTGCAATGGGACGCGTCCCGCAATGACAATAATAGCCAACGTGGACCCCAAACAGTGTGCAGATTGTGTGCAATCAATGAGGATAAATCTACGTTGTGGGATATGCAATATATGTGGTATCATCTAGGTGGCACAGTATGTAACTGTATGCATGTATATGTATGTATATGTATATACATATACATGTACTTGTGCATACACACAAACATGTACATATACACAAACATGTGTATACACATATACATATACACATATCTATACATTCTAGTGTACACATATATACATATATATATATATATACATAGATGTACACCTGTGCGTGTATACATATGTACATGTTTACATCGATGTAGCGTGTGGAATACATGATGCACCGTCCATGTGGTACGATCCATGTGGTGCGCAATGTCAGCGGTGCAATCGACGTTGTGCAAGCCAAGTGGTGCCATTTATGGTGCAACACGTGTAGTGCAACATGTGTGATGCAATATATATATATATACATATATATTGAGCAATCGCTGGCGCGAACTATGCTGAGCAATGTATGTTGAGCAACATACGTTGTACAATGTATGTGTTATCCAATGCATGTGGTCCACTATCTGTGGTGCAATCTAGGCGATGCACAACATGCAGTGCGATCTACGATGTGCAATTTAGGCGGCGACAGGGCGGCGACGGCGACAAAATAGCTGCCAGACCGACGCTCAGGCCTAGACGACAGGCGGCGACAAGGCGGCGACGAGGCGGCGACGGCGACAATATAGCCGCAAGCCCGATATTCAGGCCCAAACGACGGTCGGCGACGAGGCGGCGAAGGCGACATCATAGCCGCCAGACCTACATTCCGGCACAGTTCCTCTGAAAAGAAATAACAAACCCTGGGCGCAGGCACTGTTTATTGAATAATCTCTTGTGGGGACTTATGCAGACGGAGCTTGGAAGGAGAATGTACTGCAACGTGGTTGACACGTCTTGGGTCTACCCCGCCCGCCCCCTGAAGAGGAGGGGCGAGGAGAGGCCACTCGATCATTGAAGTAGGAAGGCGCGCAAACTTGATTGGAACCTGGGACTCCAACAACACCTGCTTTAAACGACCGAGGGGTACACTCGTCCCCTTCCTCCCCCTCCCCCCATCTGAGAAAGCGAAAACCCACCCCAACCCCCAGTCCCGACTCCATCCACGACCCCGCGATTCAAGGAGTCTGGGTTTTCGGGGTCCAGGAATGGAGAAAACCCACCCCCACCCCCAGTCCCGACCCCTTGAATCGCCGGCTCGGGGATGGGCGTCGGGACTGGGGGTGGGGGTGGGATTTCGCCTTCCCCCCCTCAGAGCTCCTCTTCCCCCTTCAGAGAGCCGGATTCTCAAGCAACGGGCCCGAGTCCGCATTTTGCACAGGGCACTCGGGTCCACCCCGCCCCCTCCACGTGGGGCTTGAGGGACATCGCGCTTCCCGTTCCTAGTTTCTCGAACAGGCAGTCGCGATGACGAAGGCGGGGAAATTCTCTCCAGGGGCTCCACGGGCTTGGTCGACATGCGCGGGTTGCGGGCGCCATGAATACAATGATGTTCTAGTCTCCCAGGCCAGCAAGTGTCGAGGCTGCAATAGACCAGTCAAACTATACAAACCCAAGGGCCAGAAGTCTGAGGTCAAGAACACTTCGACGACGTCGGAGAATACGCTGGCCATGTCCGTCCCTCCACCATCTGGCTCGTCGCCCTCTCTGGAGTCGCTGCTCGCCCAGGCGCTGGCAGCCACCGACGACCCAGAGGTCAAGAAGGTGCTCGCGGCGCAGGCGGCCCGTGCGGCCCTGGCGGCGCAGCAGGCGGCCCCGCCAACGGCCATCTCGGCGGAGGACGCCGTGCGCAAGGCCGCAGGCGCCTGGCGGGACGCGAGCACCAAGCACCATCAAGCTGTCCAGCAGGTCGCGCGGTGCAGGGAGAACCTTCGGAAGGCAGAGCAGAAGGAGCAGGAGATGGCCACCTACCTCGCGGAGGCCGAGCTGCAGCGCAAGTTGGCGGCTCAAGTCTTGCACGAGGCAGTCAGTGGCGGCAGTGGAGTCGCAGGCCGCAGCAGCCAGGGTGCAGCCTGCACAGGACCAGACAAGGGCGACCTGATCGAGCTCCACTGGGACCCTAGTTTTTTCACCGAGCTGCGGGAGCTCGACTGCGACCCCGCCGAGCTGGAGAAGCTGGACAAGTTCGAGAAGGAGCTGCGGGAGGCCAAGGACAACCTCACGCAGAGGTCGGCAGAGCTTGCTTCCTGGCGGAAGGAGGCGCTGGCCATCCAGGCGGCCGCGCAGGACCGCACGAAGAAGAAGCGACGTGTTGCAGGAGAAGTTGCTGAGGAGGGACCTGCTGGAGGTGATAGTGCTGCACCTCCCTCGGCAACTGCAGCAGCATCGCCAGGGCCCACCCCAGACCAGGTGGCAGCGGAGGCCGCGAGGATCTCCGCAGCCAAGCTGGAGGCGGCCACGGCGGCGCAGGAGGCACAGAGGCAGAAGGCTGCGGGCGCAGGCGGCCAGTGAGGCCCCGCGGCGAGCCGCGACGACAGCGCTGGGGGAACAGCGCCAGCGTCGCCGCTTGCCGCGCCCGCAGACGAGGAGATCGATGATCATGATGTGAGTAAGCTGTTCTTTGCCAACGTCACCTGCCTTGGTCAAAGAGCTTGGGATTTCCTCACAGATCGTCAGAGACTCCAAGAATATACGTATTTTGGGATTGTTGAGACTCATGTCTGTGGCCGCACTCGGGATGAGTGGGTCAACAAGGCCCGCAGGCTGAAGCTCAAGTTCATCGACAACGGTGCCAGGCCCACAAGCCGAGGCACTACACGTGCTGCACGTGATCGGGCGAACGAAGGAGGGGAACCGTTACCTTCATCGCCTCTTTGAGACACCAACAGAGGTCACTCACCTTTGCGCAGACGGGCACGACCAGCTCGACGGTTTCCTCCCAGTGGTTCTGCATCCGCAAGGTTTCAGTTTTGTTCTCGTCACCTTCTACGGACACCCGTCAGTTGGATTCTCTGGCAGTAATACCCAGCGGTATTCAAGGCTAGGAGCCTTCTTGAGGACCCCCCAGATGCCGTGGATGGTGGCTGGTGATTGGAACATCGATGTTGAACGCGTCCGCACCTCTTCTTTTTTAGACAAGATACAGGGGCACATCATCAAAGCCCCAGTTCAGTACACTCAAGTGGGCGGCAACGGCGACTCCCATATCGATTGTGTGGTTGCCAGTGCTGCCTGCCTCCCTTATATAGTTAGTGTTTCCGCAGTCCAGGACGTGTCCTGGGCACCGCACTGCGGCCTGAGCGTTACACTTCGCAATTCAGGGAAGCAGATGATTGCACGCAGCATGCCGACTGCCCCTCGTTTTCATCAGATGCCGAGGCCCTCTCCTGTTGCTCAGCCTGACTCCAAGTCTTGTCGGTCCAGGCAGCAGCAGGCTTTTCGAGTGGCGACTGCACGTGGAAAAAAGGCGTGAGATATGTGCTACGCTCTTCTCTGATCTTTTTCCGCCCCAGCAGCAGTGTCAGGAGGGCGAGGGGACTGCTGCTGTCGACGATGGCGGCAGACCTCTCGAACTCGAGGGCACATGCGACGAAGGAGAGTTGTTCGAGTTTGATCGTGATGTTTCTGGCTCGGGGTTCCCCGACGATGATGAGGAAGACCCCTGGGCCGAGGAAACCTGTTTTTCGCATGCACCTGTTATGGCACCCGCTCCTCCAGGCATCAGGCGCTCCGAGGATGAGGTGGAGAGGCCACACTTACAGCAGGCCCTCGCCCGTGGTGTGCTCAGTAGACAGGTGGTGCAGTATCCTTGTTCTCTGGAGGAGGAGACTCAAGTTGGCGAACTTTCGAGGGAGCGTCGGGCCCACCCCAGCGACGGCATTGCCCAGGACCCTTTGGCCAGGGACGTCTCGGACGCCCGTCCTACTCCGACTGATGGTGCGCCTGCTGCCTCCTCCCCCTCCTTTGCTCTTCCGTCAGCACTTTGGCTCAAACATCAGAACCAGGTTGGTTGGTTGACACACTCTCTTCAAGACGTCTGGCCAGCGATCCGCTCATCGCTCGCGTATGCAGCAGGCGGGCCCCACATCCTGGCTATCAGTGGGTGTTTCGCTGCATGGGTGTCTGTGGCGGAACGATGTCTCAGCGAACACCATCACCTTGATGCTCCAGTTCGGTCTAGAGCTGCAGGACCATCTCAGGAGGTGGGGCCAGTACATGCTGCAGCCCACATCCGCGACCAGCCCATGCGGGACGTGGCAGAGTCCTGGTGGGCTCGCATCCACACTCTCGTTCAACGTGTCGATCGGCATCGGCGACGGCACAACGGCACAGTTCAGGTTCAGCAGCTGGCGACCGATGCACGGAGGCTTGCACTCGACGTCCCTGCTGGTGTTCAGTCTCTTTGCCCAGCAGGTGGTGGCGCCTGGACCGACTGGCTTGCTGCCATGCGGCAGCTCGAGTTCATGGAGCTCCCAGCGCTCACGGATGCCGCTGCTCTTGCAGACCGAGGAGCACGGCGAGGCCGTGCGAGAGCCACGCGGCAGTCTCTGCAGGAGCTCCAGGAGTGGATCGGCTCGCAAGGTGCTCTGGGCATTGTCCATAGGAGCATCAAGCGGGACCCCCTTGCTTCAGACGAGCTGCATTTCGAAGGAGGTTGCGCTGTACATCCTATTGAGATCGTGGATCGCAAGGTTCTTCGCTGGCACAAGCTCCGGAAGTCCACGGAGCTCACGTACACCAAGTATTTGGCCACCATGGATCGTATCCGTCAGTTGGGTATGGTCGAGGAGCTGGTCCCCTTGTCAGTGGCCGACCTACGACATGCGTTTCGGCGCATGAAAGCGAGGGCTGGCCTAGGCGCCGACCAGCTGTCACCAGTGGACCTGGAGCGGTTGCCCGACGAGGGCCTCGACGGCCTGTGCCAGCTCTTCCTCATGGCGGAGCAGGGCATGTCCTGGCCCTGGCAGCTGCTCACTGGCATTGGCCGCCTCCTTGCCAAGAGAGGAGGAGGCGACAGAGTTATCGGATTAGTTACCATGATCTGTCGAGTTTGGAGTATGGCTCGTGAAGAGCAGATGCGGCAATGGTCTTCAGACTCAGCCCCACACTGGGACGCTGCAGTTGCTGGCAACAGCGCGCTGCGGGAGGCCTTTCACAGGAGCCTCAACTCTGAAGTGTACTCCCGCATGGGGGTTGCTCATGGTGAGGCGCTACTGGACGTCGCTTCCTTTTACGACAGTATTGAGTTTGAAGTTCTGGCAGACACGGCTGCGAGGCTCAGTTTTCCTCCTGTTATCTTGTTTCTGGAGATGCAGATCTGCGCAGCCCCGCGTGTTGTTTCCCAGTTTCAGTCCTTCTCACTCCCCTTCCAACCCACCCGCAGCGCGGTCCAAGGGCTGAGGAGTGGCACCAGATTCGGGCGGTGCCTCACATACTTGGTTCTAGAAAAGTTGTGCACGGCGCACCCCAACATGACGGAACGCATATGGATCGATGATCTGGCTCAGAAGGTTGTTGGCTCTCGACATCAGGTACGGACGACCTTGATCGCGGGTGATACCGACACAGTTGAGGAGTTCAATCGTGTCTATTTGGGTATTGCTGCCAAGAGCGTCGTCGTGTGTTCTCATCATGCCGACGCCAAGACAGTCGCTCGGGCACTCAAAGCAAAGGGCATTGTTCTCAAGGCGGAGCTTCAGGCGGCCTACCTGGGAGTCGACCAGGGCGCAGGCAAGCGAGGAGCTCGTGCCACTGCCCGCAAGCGCGTGGTCAAGGCCCGAGCCCAGCATGGACGGCTTCGACGCTTCGCGGCAGCATCGCGGCGCTTCTGGGTTACGGCACGTGTGGAACGTGCTGGACCACAGGCAGCCGCCATGTACGGACACCAGATCTACGGGGTGTTCGGCTCGGCGATGCAGCAGCAGCGGCGGAGCTTGGCAGCAGCATCTGGCAAAGTACGCCGCGGCCGCTGCACCACTACCTTGCTGGGGATTCGAGCCCCCACAGCTGATCCAGGCGTACTCCTTCCACGGCAGTGCTTGGCTCAGTGGCTTCAAGTATGGATTACCGAACCCTCTCTCAGGGCGGGCGTCTACCGTGCATGGCCACAGGTGGTATCTCATCTCAAAGGGGTCCCTGAGAGCCAGAGGTCACGGCACATCCGTGGCCCACTCTCCGCTGTGGCGGCGTACCTACTGCAGGCAGGCTGGGACCCGAAGACTCCTTCTGAATGGGTTTTGCCGAATGATTGTGGGCAGCACTCGTGGGTCTTTGACGACGAGGCTCTCTGCTCGCTTGACCAGGCAGACGATCTATTAAGGGAGTTTGAAGGGTCTCTGGCCTTGCGACAGTGGCGTATTGCTGCTGAGCTGCATTGCGGAGCAGGGCTGGAGGGAGGTGCTGATCTCTTGAGTCTTCGGAAGTTCATTCATAATCTTCCGTTTGTGGATCGTGGCCGTCAGTTATCAGAGCTGATGGTTGCTATTTCAGTCGCAGGTGTTTGGACTAAGGCGAGGAAGTATGAGCTTCAGTTGTGTGCTTCCAATGTGTGCGATCGTTGTTCTGAGGCTCCCGAGTCCGACTTCCATCGCAACTGGGTTTGTGCTTGCAACACTGATTCTCGTGCCTTCGCAGACTCAGACCAGTTTGCGGCTGAGGCCATGGCCGACCAAGAGGCGCACTCATGCTTCTGGAACCGTGGTCTTATTCCAGCGGCATGGACCGCAGTCCCTCCCCCAGCAGGCGAGGAATGCTGGCGAGGCGGGAACCTACTCACGGCTGAAGCAGGGCCAGGATGTCTGGGCCATGGCACAGCCGATCGTCCTGTTCGAGTCTATGGAGATGCGTCAGGAGGCCGAGACACTCATGACCCACGCCTCCGTCGCGTTGGACTTGCAGTGTGTGTTGTTGCGGCATTCGACCCCTTCCGCCTAGGGCCACATTTGTTCGGCCCGCTGGTTGGAGGTGTACAGACTGTTGCGAAAGGTGAACTTGTGGCTCTGGAGCTGGCGATACGATGCACCACGGGCCACTTGATTTTTATCACAGATTGTGAGGAAGTTTGCAGAGGATGGTGGGCCAGAGCATATAGTCGTCCCGCAGGCCAACTTGCGGGCATCTGGAGGCTCATTGGTCGGCATCTTCAGTCTCGTCCCCCGACCGAGATCGCAGTTGTGCAGATACCTTCCCACCTCGAGGCCGAAGAGGTGGTCCGACACAATCACGCGAGCTGGATGGTGCAGGGCAACGAAGCTGCAGACAGGCTGGCCCAGGAGGCCGCCACAGACCATCGTGTGTCGGAGGTCGATCGTTTTCGTGTTCAGTCAGTGGAGCAGAAGGCACTACTGGTACGACGGAGGCTGTTGCGGGCAGCGCTGTGCAGCATCCAGAAGGACCGTGAGCTAGCCGTGGTGAGTCTGCGGCAACGGCGCGAGGCACGGCAGCTGCAGCAGCAGCAGCCCGACGGCAGCGAGTACGAGGCCGCCACCCACGTTGCTGCCCCGCCACCTCTCCCTCCTCCTGCCCCCTCGACCATTGCCCGTTTCGGAACCAGTCACGTGCTCGGTGATGACGGCAGGAGTTGTGTAGTGTGTAAAAGCTTTGCGAGTCGGGCGTCTCGGGATGTCTGGCTTTCTAGTGAATGCACGCCGCTCGAGAATGTTGATGGTAGGGTGTCTAGGGTCCGTCGGGGGTGCCGTGTACATGTCGCTGGGGGGTGGGCCCACCCCTCGCACGCCCTAATGTTTCATCATCGTCTTGGAATATGGTTCTGCAGTGATTGTGGCTACTTCGGCCAGGCCCAGCTCAGGGGCCTCGGTAGCCCCTGCACCCTCCCCATTTCCAAGACCAGGCGCGAGTATCTCGATCGGATATCCCGCGACCTGTTTCCCAAGGTGTAACTGAGCCACGAGTGTTGCTCGTGTTAGAGTTCTCTTTTCGCTACGCGAAGGCTGTAATCCCTGTAATCCCCTTCAGAGAGCCGGCCCACGGGCCTCCTCCGGGCGGCGCCCTGGCCGGAAAGAGAGAGAAGAGAGGCGGCCCCAGCCGTGGCCACGAGGGGGCGCCCCCGGGGAGACCTCAGCAGGCGCCCGTCCGGCGTGGAGGAAGTCCAGATCCGCGCAGATTACTAGCCTGGCAAGTTTGAGGAAGACTATTACCAGCCTCGAGCGTATTTCTATCCCTAAGATTGATACGCCAAAAGGCGATGACAATCTTAGGGATTCGCCCTCAAAAAATAAGGGAATCCCTAAGATTGGCATCGTGATGAGGAGGTGCCCAGCATAGGGATAGGGATATGTTCCAGGCTGGTAAGCTTAGCAAATTTGAAGAAGACTACACGCACAACAACATGTCGGGGGGCACCCCCAACCTGGCCCAGCGAAGACTGCAGCGGGCCATTCCCAAGGCCGAGGGCGCCAGGCTCCCAGACCCGACCAGCAGCCGAGATCCTGCTTCATGCAGAACCCTGCAGGACGCGGCACTATGGCGAAGCTCCCGTTGTGCTGAGCCCCATTACCTGCACGCTGGGTCCACACTGCAACGCACATGGACATACTAGCACTATGGGTTGATGTTGGAGGCGCACGTCCGACATGAACAGATAGTACACAAGTATTATCAGGAGTGACAGGGCCAAACGGTCACTGACACTCTCTAGGTGCGTGGCTGAAGTGGGATTCCGCGGCCGAAATTGCCGTTGCATTGCTGCTTGTTGTTGGTGCCGTCCCACTCGCGACCTGGCATGCGACCCACCCGCGACCCGCCCGCGACCCACCCGCGACCTGCACGCGACCCACCCGCGACACACCCGCGACCCACTCGCGACCCACCCGCGGCCCATCCCGCGCCCGCCCCATCACTCTTATCCGCAACTGCGGTGTGGTGCTATTAGTACTAGATAGTGCCCCGAGCGGTATGGCCAAAGAGCGGTGGCCATGCTGCTTGCACTGCAACACTTCGGAGCGTGGGTGTCGCAGTTGAGGGGCCGACACACGCACACAGGCTAAGCATGTTTGGGTGGTGCCAACAACCTCCAACCTCGATAAGTTTTGTTCCTCGTCGCCCGACGGTTCCGACAAGCGCGCGCGGGCTGGGGCACCGCCGTCGACCCAGGCGGAGCCGCGGCGCTGCCCAGCGGAACTGCGGGCGTGGCCGGCTCCCGATAATCCTACTCCTCCTCCTCATTCCGTCTTCCCCTCCTCCTCCTTCTCCTCCTCCTCCTCCTCTTCCTCCCCCTCCCCCTCCTCTTCCCCTCCTCCTGCTCACCCTCTGCCGCCTCGTCATCATCACCATTCACATAATCATCATATCCTCGTCATATCCATCACCATCACCATCACCATCAGCATCAGCATCGTGATCACCACAATCATCATAAGCATAATCAGCATCATCATCATTATCATCATCATCGGCACCATCACCACCATCACCATCACCATCACCATGAGTGCCACCATCACCATCACCATCAACATTATCATCATCAGCACCATCGTCTTCATCAATGTCATCACCATCACCATCATCACCATCGCCACCATCATCATCGGCAGCAGCACCGACTTCTTCATCGGCAGCATCATCGCCGTCGTCGCCGTCGCCGCCGTCGTCATCACCATCGTCAACAACAAGCATCACTGCCAGAATGCTCGCTCCTCGCTGCTCGCGCGACAGTCAGCATGTACACACCAAACCTTCGGCACCCATCCTCTTGATCTTTGACGGTGCCCCCTCTGAACGGTACACGTCCCTTGCCTGCCACGTGCGGATGGCGCGGCACCCTAAAACAGGAGATGCGGAAAGGGGGAAGATCGAGGACAGCGGGCGGAAGTGGAAACGCTATACCAAGGAGTACCATGGAGGGGCCGACGTCCGCCAAAACAGAACGGGTTCAATCCGAGGAGGAGTCGCGCGCCCCCGCGGTGGGGGACGCGCGCGGGCGGCGCGCGCGGGGCCCTCCTCGGTGAAGATGCAGAAGACGTCGAGGCAAGGGGTGGGCACAAAAGGAAGGGAGGCCAAGCTATATAGAATAAGATGATTCGCGCTGACCCCCTTCCCTGGCGCGCGGAGCGCGCAGGGGGGCGCCAGAGGCGCCGCCAGGGGGGGACCCGGCGCGGATCCGAACAGTCCGCGCGGACCGCCAAAAGTGCATGCTTACTCTGTGTCCCTCAATAGTTTTGGGGCCCTGGACTACAGGTACCCCCCGGACTACAAGTACCCCTCCCCCGGACTACAGGTACCCCCCCTCCCCGGACTACAGGTACCCCCCCCTGGACTACAAGTGCCCCCCCCGGACTACAGGTACCCCCCCCCCCGGACTACAAGTACCCCCCCCCCGGACTATAGGTACCCCCCCCCGGACTACAGGTACCCCCAGAACTATTGAGGGACACAGAGTATGTGGTTGTTTCTTCTTCGACTGCAGCCAGAGGGAGCGGAGAGAGGAACAAGGACCTCGGCGAGTGCACGAGCGGGCCGGCCCTCACTGGCGGGCCCGGCGGGCGGACCCCAGACGAGCGGGGGCCGGGCGCCAGAGGGCGCGCGAACGGGCAGGCCCCGACGGGCATGATGATGGGCTGGTTTTCCACCACCACCACCACCATAAGTTGGAGGGGGCGGGGCTCCTCCTTCCCCCTCCTCCTCCGCCTCCTCCTCCTCCTCTTCGTCCTCCTCCTCCTCCTCGTCCTCCTCCTCCTCGTCCTCCTCCTTCCCCCCTCCAACTTATGGTGGTGGTGATGGAAAACAGGCCCATCAGGGCAGACCGGGCGGGTTGCAAGCGAGGCGGACGGAACGTAAGGGTAGGGCACACGAAAGCGAGCGAGCGGGCTTCCAAGCAGGCGCGGACCCTAACGGGCGGGAGGGCGGGCGAACTCCAGGGCGCGATGCCTGGACGTCGAGGGCGCAATGCCTCGGCAAAAATGCGGGGAGGTGCAAGGCAGGAGCGCGACATCCCCGAAGACAGCGAGAACTCCTCAGGAGGCCGGAGAGCTTCTGAGAGGCCCCGCCGCCTTCTGAGAAGGCCCTCTCCTTCTCACTTCCCCCCCTCGCTCGCCGCCGACCCCTACCTCCACGATTTCCCACGGGGCCGCGGGCGACCTGAGGAGGGGGAGGAGGAGGAGGAGGAGGAGGAGGAGGAGGAGGAGGAGGAGGAGGAGGAGGACGGGTCGCCTGAGCCGTTCGGAGAAACCCTCCTCCCCTACCCAAACGTGCGACGCCCTGCTTCCTCCACACGCCGCCCACGGAAGCCCCGACCCGCTCCGCTCCCCGGGGCTGGCCTTCCCTCCCGAGCCGTCCTGCGACGGCCCGGGGCTCCGCGGGGGCCTCGATGGGGCCGAAAAAAGCCAGGTGAGCGTTTTCGATTCGGCGTTTCGACATTGGGCGGAAGGGGGGGGGGAGGGGGGGGGGGACGGGTTCTGGCTCCGGACCTCTGCTCAGTGCGACTGTTTGGAACCGTGCGTCCATTCTGGGGGAGGCTTCACTGGCTCGAAACAGGCACCCAAAACAGCCAAGATCCACTACACAGGGGGGGGGGGAGGGGGGGTGCGAGGGCCCGCGCCGATCGGCAAAACAACGAATAAAAGGTTTCCACCAGAAGCCTCCCGTCGTGTCTTCGTTGTTCCCGATGCAAGCACGTTTGGGGCGATGTCATGGCCCCCGCCATGAGATCAGCCTCCCCACGGAAGACGAAGCCAAGACGAGGAAAACACCGGGCAAGCTCGAATCGAGAATCTCTGAGGTCTGGCGGCTCTGGAGGACGTAGCGGGGGCCGCGGCCTTCTCAGGGCGTTCTGGAACGGCCTGGAACGGATTTGTCCTCGTCCGAGCCCGGCCCGACCCTAGTCATCACCTCCCTCTGGGCCGCCCCCGACAAGGCTGATGGAGCAACGATAAGGGGAGGCTGGCAGAAGATGGGAAGCATCGACCTGAAAGCGGCGCCACGTCGCCGATGGATCGGCGATGGGCCCCCGACGGCGGATCCGCATGCTCCTGGGCCCCCATCGGCGATCAGTGGGCGATTGGGGGTCGATGCACCCCCCCCTATGCCCATCCCCCCCTTATCGTCAATGGGTTTGTTTTCCACCACCACCACCACCACCAGAAGTTGGAGGGGGAGGGGTTCCCCCTCCTCCTCCTCCTCCTCCTCCTCCTCCTCCTCCTCCTCCTCTTCTTTCTCCTCCTCCTCCTCCTCTTCTCCTCCTCCTCCTCCTCCTCCTCCTCTTCCTCCTCCTCCTGTTCCTCGTCCTCGCCCTCGTCCTCCACCTCCTTCCCCCCTCCAACTCATTGTGGTGGTGGTGGAAAACAGGCCCATCTGTTTTTGCCCCTGAGACGCATTGCCCCCCGCGGCGCCGGCTCAACAAGGGCCCCTCCGCGGCGGCCGCGCTCTCAGGGCCTCGGGAGCTCCGGGCCTTCACCCGCGCCTCTCTGGGCGTTCCAGGGCAGCCCCTCTCGGGGAGACGTCGGAGACTCGGGTTTTCCTGGGGCACTCGCAGGGTTGGACGTCAGAGGTGTCCAACCCCACGAGATGCGCGGGTGAGAAGTGAAGGCCAGGCACCGGCAGCCCTTCACAGGCGCTGACTTGCCGCATGCCGCTCGCCCCACCCCCCCCCTTGCCTGCTGTCTCCGCCTGGCCAATCTTCCGCCCACCCGCCCGGCCCGCCGGCCCTGACATCCCGCATGCGCGTTCGTCGGGCAACACAGCCTGCCGGGGACCAGCGCGGCATCATTAGAGGCCTCCTATATGGGGTCGGAGTATATGGGCCGGAGGATCGCGCCGCACCAGCAGTGCATCGGCGATGCACTGGCGATGCATCAACGACGTCGGCGATGCATCGGCGACGTCCGCGTGAAAAACATCGAGCTCCGCATCGAACCGCATCGGCGATGCTTCGGCAACGCGCCGCGATCCTCCGACCCCCTCTGCCCGGACCACCCCATCTGGGAGGCCTAGAGGCGTGTAGGGCTTCAGCCGACGGCGGATTCCTGCGGAGCTCGAGCGACCCCAACTCGGGTGGGCTCCGCGGCGCGGGAGCAGGAGAGAGAAGGAAGAGGAGGGGGAGGAGGAGGAGGAGGAGGAGGAGGAGGAAGAGGAGGAGGAGGAGGAGGAAAAGGAGGAGGAGGAGGCGGAAGAGGAGAAGAAGGAAAAGGAGGAGGGCGAGGAAGAGGAAGAGGAGGAGGAGGAGGAGGAGGAGGAGGAGGAGTATCTTTTCCACCTCACGAACGCTGCCTTGTCCACCTGCGCGGGGCCTAGGGCACCTCCCCTGCGCTCCGCGTCAAAGACGAGCTGACCCCGCGAAACCCAAGGACGCGCCGAACACGACGCCCACGACAACCCGACATAGCGGCCAAACGGAAGCACACCTCGGTCCGGAAGCCCTTTAGGGGGGGGGGCAGACCCGCCGCAGTGAAAAATGTCCACCTCACCAGAGATGATCACCGCGCCATGGAGGCAACCCGCTCCTCCTCAAGCACCATCTTCTCCATCATCATGCCGTCCCACTGCGGCGTGCTCGAGGGATTGCCACACCCATAGATGTGCATCGGGTCCGCCTCCGCCTTCTCGCCATCGGGGTACACCTTCAGATAGACCACGTCCGCGTGAACACCAGTGATTCCCCCCCACTCGCCCAATCCAGGGGCCGCTAAGAAGGCGGCGAAACGATCCACAAACAGCTCCATGGTCCAATCATGGCGCAGGCAAAGCTCCCCGAGCGGCATCCTGAAATCGCCATCCTCGGTCTCGCCGTCCCAGCCCGCGTGCTTAAAGAAGATCTCCCGCACCACTCGGGGAGGATCCGCCTCACCAAGGAGCGTCACCTCATGCCCGTAGTCACCGTCCTCGTAGAGCACCTGGTCGATGATATCCTCCTGCTCCTCCTCGGACCCGCCGCCACTGTCCTCATAGAGCAGCTGGTCAATGATGGCCTCCTGATCCTGCTCCTCCTTTTTACCGTCGGTGCCGTCCTCGTAGAGCACCTGGTCGATGATATCCTCCTGCTCCCCCTCGGACCCGCCGCCACCGTCCTCATAGAGCACCTGGTCGGCGACGGCCTCCTGCTCCCCCTTCGTCCCGTCGTAGCCGTCCACGATGCGCACCTGGTCGATGATGTCCTCCTGCTCCCCCTCCGTCACGTCGTCGCCGTCCTCGTAGTGCACCGTGTCAATGAAATCTTCCTGCTCCTGCATATCCGCGTGCATAAATGCAGCCACCTCGGGCCAATGATCATCAGCAGCACTAGGAAATACTCCAAAACACCAGGACACCTCCGGATCCGCATGAACGAGTGGGAGACTTGGAAGGAACTCAGCCGCTCCAGGGTTCAAGGTGGAAGAGCCCCCACTGAGACACCCCGCCGATGTCGCCACTGCTGATGTCGAGCGGCATTCGCACGCCGCAGAATAGCGCACATGTGCGCGACAACGTCACCCGAGAAAATGCCACGAGCCTCCACCCACCATATTGCCGAACGCAGGGACCGCATGTGAGGCGCTCCATGGAACACTTCAAGGCCATACTGCAGCAGCAACCCACGCCTGAGGTCCAACAGCCGCGATGGGGGCTGAAGTCCGTGATGACAGTCCCGTAGTCGCAGCACTGCCGCACAAGCATCCTGGAACTCCGAACATGAGCGTGTCGACACTCGAGCCCGACGACCATGGATGCGTAGCGCACCAAGCGCGTAGTTCAGAGTAATGCAGCTAGTCACGCCGAGGGAACTGGATACGAGAGAAAACAGCCGTGAGGAAGAACACCTCGGGTTTTGATCAAATGAAGGAACACGTAGCCCAGTCCCGCAAAGTAGAGGACGCCACCGCACCAGAGAGCGCGGGCATGAGAGAACCGAGGGGCGCGAGCAGGGGGCGGGCCGCGGGAATGACTTGAGCCAACATGGCTACGGCGAGGAGGGGGAGGGGGAGGAGGAGGAGGAGGGGGAGGAGGAGGAGGAGGGAGAGGGAGAGGAGGAGGGGGCGGAGGAGGAGGAGCAGGAGCAGGAGGAGGAGAAGGAGGAGCAGGAGGAGGAGAAGGAGGAGGAGCAGGAGGACCTCCGGGGGGGAAGTCCTGCTCGCTGGCCCTCGCCATGGTATCCCCCCCCCTCCTAGTCATCACCCCCATCCTGGCCGCCCCCCATCTACAGGAGGAGCATCCCAAGAGTGTCAAGAAAAAGAGTACGGGGGCGAGTTCTCACCGCCACTTTTTTCGACCATGGTCTGATGGGCCCGTTTTCCACCACCACCACCACCACCTCCATAAGTTTGAGGGGGGGGAGTCCTCCTCCTCCTCCTCCTCCTCCTCCTCCCTCCTCCTCCTCCTCCCTCTACCTCCACTTCCTCGTCTCCTCATCCTCCTCCTCCTCCTCCTCCTCCTCCTCCTCCTCCTCCTCCTCCTCCTCATGGTGGTGGTGGTGGTGGAAAACAGGCCCATCAATGGTCTGACTGTGTGTTCGCTGCCTTCCTGGGCCCGCCCGTGGGAGGGCACGCCCGAGCAAACCCTGGCGCGCTCTGCGCGCCAGCGAGGGGGCGCCGATCCGGGGCGCGGACCTCCGAGGTGCTACGTTTGCGTGGCAATGTTTGCTTCCCGAGCGTGGGACGAGGAGGAGGAGGAGGAGGAGGAGGAGGAGGAGGAGGAGGAGGAGGAGGAGGAGGAGGAGGAGGAGGAGGAGGAGAGGGAGGAGGAGGAGGAGGCGGAGAGGAGGAGAAGGTGGAGGAGGCGAAGAAGGAAGAGGAGGAGGAGGAGGAGGAGATCAGATCAGATCGACTCTGGGGGGCCGTGTCCACGAGTCACCTCATGGCAGCAAAAAGTTGGCCCCTGAGTGGCCTTCGCAAGCAGCTTCACACGGCATCCAGCCACTGCGGGCACGGCCGAGTGCTCGGGCCCCAACCCGCCCTGCGGCGCGGGTGTACGCGCTCAAGGGGGGCGGCGGCACGACTCAAACTCACCAATCAGACGGCCTTCAAGGCCCTACAAAAAGTAACAAAACTACCCCCGAGACTTCGCCCGCGGCTTAGGTTTTGGTCTTAAAACTCGGCGTCCCTGGGCCATAAACTGGCGCGAGTCTCCAGAGACACCCTCCAGGACATGATTTTCGGCAAGCCTAAAAGGCTGAGGGGCCCCCGAGGACGAGGAGGAAGCAGTAGCAGCAGCAGCACTCGGAGGAGGAGGAGGAGGTCGGAGATTGAGGGCCCCCCTAGCCGCCAACTCTCTGAGACGAGCCGAATTCGCCAGCATCGGTCGCCGCGACACCTCGCGTGCAAACTGGGACACAGCTCGGGCACTCGCAGCGGCAGCCAAGCGCCGCTCCTCTGCACTCTCCTTCCCGCCGGAGGAGGAGGAGGAGGAGGAGGAGGAGGAGGAGGCCCAGGGCCAAAACTGAGCGCGGAGGCGTCGTGTCGATCTCGGTCGGCGTCGGGCTCGGTGGGCGTCGATTCGTGGATCGCCCTCGCAGGTCGGCGACAGCCGACATGGACCATGACCGACATCGGCATCGGCAGGATTCCGCGACATCTTGATCATGGTCCCCATCTATGTACAAATATCTATGTATATATATATATATATATACATATATATATATATATATATATACACACACCTGGGTGAGGAGCGGGTGCAGGCCTTCTCGGAAGGCGACAGGGCCTCTCAGAAGCCCTCCGGCCTTCTGAGAAGCCGTCTCTAGTCTCGAAAAAGTCTGAGAAAACTTCTCAGGAGGCCCGCCCCCTTTGCGTTCCACCCTGCGGGGCTCGCAGGCGGTTGGCCTGACGAGGCCGTCAGGAAAATGAATGAATGAATGAAGTCGCGTGTCCGTAGGCACATGAGCTCTGGCACGAGCGAGCACTGCAGCTGTCCAGTCTTCCGCTGAAAAAAAGGTGTTCAAACTACCCACATCGCAACCAACATCACGCGACGAATACGCGACCTAATTACAGTCAACATCTGCAGCAAGGACGCGCTGCAAGGACGCAAGACCCTGGACGCCCCAGTTGAAGTTTTTCTAGCGGAGCACTTTCAAACAAATCTAAAGACGCAAGGATGCCCTTGGGAAGGCTATCCGTCCTTACTCTGGATGTTTAACTTTATGACATCTGACGCCAGCTCCAGCTGCAGACATCCCACGAAAACTACGCCGAGCGAAGGCAAAACGGGCCCGCCAGAACGCGTCGGCAGGACCGAATTCCGGCGAACTCGCTCCTTGCGCTAGGTCGGGCAATTCATCCTACAGGCTTATTCTGGATGGTAATCGTCATAGAAAAAGCGTCCCCTGACATGTCATTTCATCGTCATACTTGATCGTCATGTCATTTCGGGGGGGAACGGAAGGGGGGGATAGCAGAGGGTAGGGTAGGGTAGAGAATCAGCTCACGTGGCTGATTGTCCCGGCGCCTCCCGGAGCCGGGAGGCGCCCATCCATCGAGGCATGGGCGCGGCGGCGGGACCGTCGCCGAAACCGGCTGCATGCAGAAGGTTTCGTACCCCCCCCTCCCTTTCACTATCTCCCCCTTTCGGTCGGCCCGCCACTCTTTACTACTTTTGAGTGCAGTCAACCCGCGGGGTAAGGATACACGATAAGGATGCAAGGGCCTTGGAAAGCCATGTGGACGTCGTTCGCACGAGGTTGGCCAGCGAGAGTCGCCAAGGATGGGTCGAAGGGGCAAGGATGCAAGGGCATCCTTGGGAAAGTTGCCCATCCTTGCTACGCGGGTTGACTGCATCGGCGGTGGACAAACCTCCCTTTAGTAAACCTCCCCTTAGTGAAAACGGCCTGGGACCGACACCGACGGACCTGGACCCGCAAAAGTGACGCCCGCGACGCCCTCTCGCGAACCGCAAACAGCCAATTCACTAATCGACGCGTCAGGGTAGGAGATCTGTCCACCCCCGACTGTACTCCTCCTGCAGAGGAACCCACACGCCCGACTTACGTCTTGCGTCTCCCCGACCCTCCCGCGGGGCCCACCGCGGCCGGACCCTCCGGGGGAGCATGGCCGTCGTGGCCATGGCTCCCTCCCCCCCCCTCGGCCCCCAGACCCCCTCGCGTCGCGAGAGGAGGAGGAGGAGGAGGAGGAGGAGGAGGAGGAGGAGGAGGAGGAGGAGGAGAAGAAGGAAGAGGAGGAGGAGGAGGAGGAGGAGGAGGAGCAGGAGGAGGAGGAGGAGGAAGAGGATGCGCCACTTTTCCTCAAGGCCAGGCTAGTATCGCTGCAGCTGCGGCCGGGCTTGTCTGGCAGCAGCAGAGAGACAACAGAAAAAAGACCAGCTGGCCAACTTGCCTCCAGCGACTGCCAAGCTTGCGGTAGTGCGAGAGCACTCTGAGAGAGGCGCAAAGCGGAGTGGTTGGGATCGAAAACCGCTTGAGCACAGACAGTTGCGGCCAGTGCGGAAACATTCAACATTGCACACTGTTACACGTTGCTACATGCTCCACTTTTCCTCAAGGCCAGGCTATTATCGCTGCAGCTGCGGCCGGGCTTGTCCGGCAGCAGCAGAGAGACAACAGAAAAAGGACCAGCTGGCCAACTTGCCGATATCCGCCAAAATCTAGCGACCTGGCGGTTGAGGCGGCACTTTTCAGCCGAAATCCCCAACAGTGCAAGCACACCGCGGAGACACCCAGCAGCGAGGCGCCGTTATCATCACGCCGCGCCACCAAGCGATGGGGTCCCCATCAGCGTCGACACATGACGCCCACAAAGAAACCAAGCGAGGAGGGTAGGGCTCTGCGACCAACGTCCAGAGCTTGCCTCCTGGTGCTTTGCCTTCTAAGACCTGATGGCGGTCACCAGAATATTTGCAGCGAGGGCCATTGCATTCGGCGCGCAGAGGCTCCAGCGCACATGGGATACCCGCATTCCAGCAGGCAATGGTAGTGGCTTTCCGCCATGGGCTTCCGAATTTGCAATATACAGTATTGATCAGACAAGCTTTTCGCAACAGAGGGGCCAGAATTGGCTGCTGCCACAGCCAAGACGACCTGGGGTTTTCCAAAGACACAGGCACGCTAAATCTGATGCAGCTTCGAATGATACGGACCGAGGCCTGGGCCAGACGATTTCCGACCGACACCTCGGTCGCATCCACGCCAGAAAGCTCAGGAAGGCCCCCGGGATACAGTTTGGACCTGAGGGGGCCCCCGGGACTGCCAAGCTTGCCTCGCCTTGCTGTCGAAAAACTGCTGCATGGCGTGCCGAGATGCACCCAGCCTGCGCTGGGAACGCACTTCAACACGCGCCTAATTACGGCTTATTTTGACAAGTCTTGCTTAGGTGAGTCTCGAATGTCCCAAGTGGCCGACCGCCAGCCTCTGCGAGCCCGGGCCTGAGAGAGGCCGCGCTTGCCCGAAAACAATTCCAAAAACAAGGGCCTCACGCAAGACCCGCGTCGTGGCATCTGCTCGCGAACTTTACGTCGTGCTTGAACCTGAGTCCTGCCTCGAGGCTGCTGGTTGAACTGGCCATCGGCAGCTGGTAGTCCCGCGGCTGCGTCGCCGTGCGCCGCATCACCCGCGAACTTTTCTCGTGCCTATGCACGGCCGCGGCGCGCTCGAACATGGCAGTGGAGACCGCGGCCCACCACGGAAAGAGGAGCTCCGCCGAGAAGCTCTTCTGCCTCGCCAGCCGCTTCACCAGCGCACCCAGGTCGCGCCTCGACGTGCCGTCCAGCAGGATCGAGTCGTTGGAGCCCTTCGTCTTGGTCGGCAGCAGCTCCTCCTCTGGCTTCGGCTCCAGCGACGCGAAGCGGTAGTCGCTTCCGGCCTCTGACTGGGCTGGGACCACACGGTTGGCCTGGAGCGACAGCAGCTCGCCTGGCCGACGGTAGGCGTCCGCCGCAAGCATTAACGCCAGAGCCGCCAGCGGCTGCCTGCGCCTGACCAATGCCAGCGCGATGGGCGCCACGGCGGCCCACGGCACGGGCGCCCGTGTCATCGGCGACAACAGACGCCGCCAGCCCTGCAGCGCCTTCGCCTCCCTCGGCAGCTTCAGCAACCGCATGGCATGATGGGGCCTCGGCCAGCGATGGCCTACTGGCGCTGGCAGCTTGGCCCCGCTGCTGAAGGGCCCCCCCTGCGCGAACAAGAGGTCCATGTACTCCGCCAGGGCCTCCTTGAGCAGCGGGTAGGTGTCGAGCGCCAGGCCGTTGATGCTGCAGAAGCCGAAGAACCGCTCCAGCTTCCGCCCGCAGTCCTCCGTGGTCTTCGCCGTCGCGCTTTCCTGCTCCAGGACGGTCGGCCCACCAGTGCCAGCTATCCTCACGAGAGCCCGGTCCCTTGCTCCAGCCGCCGGAGGCGGGAGGAGGCCTCTCGGCCTCGCAGGGGATCGGCGAGACCACGTTGATAAGCCGCGCAGCCGCCCTGTCGAGGTACCCTGGGCCGCCGCCATTCTGCCATGGCCCCGCGACAGCGTCGGGCACCGGGCCGCTCCGCCGCTGCAGCTGTCTCTCGGGAGCCGGCCCGCCGACGGCGGAGGGGTGCCAGGCGCGCCTGCACCAGCCGGCGCCGGAGGCGCTGCTACACGCCTCAGACACTTCTCCGCAAGCCTCGCGCCGGTGGGCTCCCAACGCAGCTGCCGCCGCCTTCTCCGCCGGCGTGTCGAACCATCGGCTGGGCTCATCGCTGGGGTTCAGCTCACTCGCAATCCACCTCACACAGGTGCGAGAGAAGGTGGCCAGAGAAAGCGCGGCCCACTTCCTGAGCAGAAAGAGTACGGGTACAGATACAGCTCGCCCCTTCTCCAGACTCAAAACCATGCCCATGTTGTCACACAGATATAGATGATGCTTGTGATGATGTCTAGCTTGTCTGCATTTGCGCCTCCACCCAGATAACACCGCTCTCAACTCCTTCAGGTGGATTGCCTCCTTCCTGTGATACCTTCTCGCTTGTATAGTCCTCCAAGTAACCCCCTCCTTAGTGAATGATGCTGGTAGCTCAGGAAACTGATGATTGATGCTAATGGCAATGTCGTCGCAGTAGTGTTCTCCATTTTCAGCGAAACCCTCAAGTCCGTCGAGCGGCAGAGCGCCACCCAACGCCCAATCCCGAGGACGGCCGGCCCCCTCGACCTTGCAGCGCCAGCGTTCACTCCAGCGCCCCACTTGCTTTACCTCAGACACCGGGAAGTCCGCCTCCTGCACGGCGTAGCCCCTCAGCGTAGCGTCGGAGCAGGTGACCAACCCAGACCGCGGCATATCGAATTGCACCGCGAGCAGCGGCATGATGCGCATGGCATTCTGCAGCTCCTGCCTCACAGAAGGCCAGGGCAGGCTGGGCGCCCGGTAATGCCGCCGAGCGAAGTCGCAAGCGGCGCGGAAGACACAGAGCGCCGGGCGGTTCAGCAGCATGGCATGCGTAAAATGGCCGATCAGCTTCTCGACGCCCCTGCCGGCCACCAGCCGCCGCCGCAGCAGCGCACGCGCGCCCTGCGCCAGCCGCCACCGCTTGGAGGAGGCCAGGCGGCACCGGAGCTTGATGCCGTCCAGCTCCAGGCCCAGCGCTTCGACGACATGCTCGCCCTCCTCCACCTCGTGCAGCGGCAGCCCGACGCTGGACATCTTCTTGGCCGCCTGCTGCCTGGCGTCGGCAGAGGCACCTGGTCGAGACGAGACGAAAACCTCATTGCCCACGTACACGATGCGGGAAACAGGCGTAGCCGAGGTCGTCGGGGGCACCTGGCGGCCCACCAGCTCGCTCTCGATGCCTCCAAGCCCTGCCCGCCGCAGCAGCTCTCGATGCGCCTGCTGCGTCCATCTCATGGCCCACGAGAAACCCATGGGCAGCACCCGCAGACATGGGTAGACCCAGGCGCCTGCGAGCACCGGCTCGCCCTGCACGGTCTTGGCCCCCACCTCGCCGGCCCTGGCGGGCCTCGCCCCGAACCGCGGCACCATGTAGTCCGGGACCTTGAACTGGTAAAAGCAATCGGCGATGTCCTGAATCGAAAACTCCAGCATGTCCCCAGGCTCTGCCTCAAGCCCGACCATCGCCGCCGTCGACGCCAGCTGG